>ML287555.1:69396-99002 GCA_005239495.1 Nicotiana undulata | reverse complement strand
TGTGCTAGTATATTGTTACCCCTATCTCCCCAGCATGTTCTCCCCGCATCTGTTTTACTTGCCTATTCCTGTTGCCGTTTTTCCTACTATTATATGAAATTGCACAGGTACATATGTGGTGTCATTTCTAGCCTCGTCACCACTTCGCCGAGGTTAGGCTCGACACTTACTCAGTACATGGGGTCGGTTGTACTGATGCTACACCTGCACTTCTTTATGATGTGCAGATTACGCAGCCGGACCTGGTGACCACTAACGTTCGGAGCACCCTATCAGTTACAGGAGACATCGAGGTAGACCGCAGACGTTCGTGGGCCTTGACGTCACCTTCTACCATACACTTTCAGTTCTGTCTTATTTTGTATTTCAAAGACAACCTTATGTATTTATTTCAGACCTTTTGTTGTAGTAGACCTCTTAGACTAGTCCGTGGAGTCTGTGACACCAGTTATGGGATATTATGTATATGGGTTGTATTTCGAAACTGCTATGTTATGTTTTTGTTGTTTGTTGGACTTCGCATTGTGGGCCATCGATGCCCCAGTCATTTTGCTCAGTTCTGTCATTTTTTATTTTTATTCAGTTAAAACGATGGCTTGTCTAGCAAGTTCACCGTTAGACGCAATCATGGCCCGAAGGTGAGATTTCGGGGCGTGACAAGTTGGTATCAGAGCCCTAGGTTGCTTAGGTCTCACAACTCACGGACAAACTTGGTAGAGTCTTGCGGATCGGTACGGAGACGTCTGTACTTATCTTCGAGAGGCTACAGGGCTGTAGGAGTACTTCCCTTTTTGATTCCTCATCGTGCGATTTGATTCCATTAAGGCTTATGCCTATGTTTCTTCCAACTCAATCTTATAGTCGCGATGCTCTTGCTATGATTCGAGGAGTTGAGGAATTGAAATGGTGCTACGGATATGGCGCGAGATGTTTTCAATGTGCAGTTGGTTGGGGCTATTGTTGTTGCCCTGCAGAAGAATAATATGTTGTTTAAGCTCAATAATTGTGTTTCTGAGGACTTTGAGGCCATGATCAGGTTGTTTTGATGCTTACAATTGGACATCGCGCGGTGTTGATAGAATTATAGGATGCTTGCCCATATGTATGGACAATGAATGACTTGAAGGGAGGTCTTCTCAAGGCGTGGTTTCGAGATTTCAGTATTTTAGTTCCGGCGGAGGAAAGGCACTTGGACTATGAATGGCCCGGTTCGGATTGATAAAGTAGTAAGCTTGGTGCTATTGAGCAAGGTGGAGTATTCACATGTGTTGTGGTATCGTCGTTTGATCGAATAACATATGTTAAATTCGCCGGTGTTATAGCTCTTAGGTCACATGGGGTTAGAGTGCTGTGAAACGATGTTGAAGAAGCGGTTGTCAGAGATCGTGGTGGGTAGTGGTTCAGAATTGAACAATTACCTCTAATGAAGGCAGCTCGAGAAAGATGATCTTCGGAGAGTTCGAAGTTGTGGTGATCTGCTGGCTCAAAGAGCTACAAAGAAGGATGTTGAATTAAGGACGCAATTGAGAAGCACGCGATGAAGGAAGATATGTGAAAAGTGATAGGTGGTGGTTCCATTTCTAAAAGGCCAGGCGTAAGGAAAGGAAGTCGGGTAGTGCTTAAAGGAATGAGGTTAACCAAAGTGGGGGAGTCCCACCACCTGCAGTGGGTTGTGGGGTTGTGTCCTCATGGAGTTGCGGATTGTCGGCATATTGGCAAGTTGTTACAGCTAAGGGAAAGGAGTATAGCGGTAATGGAGCATGGCATTCGATAAATGTGTGCGAAGTTGGTCCTATTGGACCAGGGTTAGGCTTTGGAAGATTAAGAATTCGTGCTTAAGGCATAGGCAAGTTGTAAGGGTAGCGACTCAGTCACGTGCTCCGTTGAAAGGGTGTTCATGTGCTAGGAGAGCCTTGGGGTTGATTGTATTCGGGGCCAGTCAGAGTGGGTGACTCTCAGTAGTGGTCCTAATGAATTCGAAAGTTAGAGAATGCGGTGTTTAAGGGTTTCAGGCAACAATATAATTAAGAATCAAGCTTCTGCAGTATAATCTCTAAGAGGAAGGAAGATGGTTGGAATGTTCGATGTTATTTCAGCACGCTGGATAGTATCGGAGGAGTGAGGGAAATAGACTCCAGGTTGTAGAAGATTATCAGGAGGTTGTGAGACGGGTTGCGGGATTTAGGCAGCATGGTCTCGTGAATCAAGGTCACTCGGGATGAGTGAGGGTTGAGCTGCTATGAGTTGAAGGAAGTTACTATTATCTTCGAGGCAATTAAAGATTATTAAAAGAAGAAAGATTGGTTAGTCATGGGTGAAATGGCACAAGTACGGCAGTGATCCGTTCCTTATGCATGTTTGAGTATGTGTATGGTCTGTGCAGGTATGTGTGGGGCCCGTTGACCGTCGTAACAGATTTCGGTTGGAAGCATTCAAGTGCTATGGACTGTCAGGTGTAGGCGGGTCCCGGAAGGGTTATGGTGGTTCAGACCACTACTTAAGGATTTGCATGTATTGTGATTGTGAGAGCTCACTTGTGTGTTGTTATGGTTCTCATGAATTGAGGTAAGTAAAAGGTTTCTATATGATGAAGTGTTCACCCTATTAGTGGTTCAGGAGTTAGGATGGAAGTTCTTGCGCCATCTCATATTGGCATGTTAGGTGCGGTAAATAGTATGTAATTGGGAGTAAGAATCGAGATTGCGGTTCGGTGTTAACAAGGATGTCATGAACTCAGATGGGCAAGGAAACTGGTGTTGTCTTCAGTGTCACCTGAGATCGGTGTTTGGTGAAAGAGGCTTTGTATCCTGGTTATGGGTTCTTGATTTGTTATACAACGTTAGTGTGGTCGGTGGTATGGATGTGCAAACTTGTTACCTTGTGTGGAAGGCCGTGGGAGCATGACCGCGAGAAGATTACATAAGTGTGGCATGTAGTCACTTGATTGGTTGAAGATTTGGACCAAGTATAAGGTGATGCAAGATTGCTGAATTGAGAATATGTGACTTAAAGGCGTTTGGTCAAGTTGGTTGTGGATTGTGTAGTATTTGTCCCTGCTATGATGATCGCTCTTGTGTATTATGAGAAAAGGTGGGTTATTACGGACCCAGGCAAGGCTATCAGCCTAGTTCAGTGCGAGCAGAATCAGCTTGAAGTGAATGAAATGATTTTTAATAAGACTATGCGCTTCATGCGAGCCAGATGTGTTCATTTTTGTATAGCGCTCCTCAAGGAGGGGTATGGGGATATCAGGTGTTGTCCCGTATTCGTCAAATTCATGTGATACTATGATTGTGCCATGCGTGTGTGAAACGGCTTGATAAATTCTTATGTGTTGAGATTTCCGCGTGGCGATGAGGTTAAGTGAGCAGAATGGCTCTTGATATTCAGATTATATATCTCACCTCAGTTGTGCTTGAGTTTTGTGGCATATGGCTCTATCAATCTCCCCAGAATGGTATTATGCACTCAGCAGGCTTGTGATCGATGTCAGTAAATTGTAATAGTGAGCAATTCAGCTCTGTGTATATATTTCTTTATGTAAATTCCATGATGGGATCGGGTTGCACGCCGCCACGGGTATGTTATTTGGGATCGGGCTGCGCGCCGCAGCAGTATGATGTTGAGTTAGACTCCTATAATTATTATTTTTATGTTTTACTTCCTGTTTCTCTGAGGAAAATTCATATTTATAGCGTGACTCGAGTAGTCCCTTCCTGATGTCGTTTCCTTATGAGTCGTGTTCGAATTGTGGCCTATTGGCGCATTGTGACTTCGTGTGAGACTGTTGGTTGTGCCTGGGGTGATTGGTTATCTGAGCAGTTCATACTGGGTGAGACGAGATATATAAGTTTGGGATCGGTGCGATAGGATTATGCGAGTATATTGCAAGGGAGTTGCCATTATTGGTTTGCAATGAGATAATGATCTAAGTTTAGAGAAAAGATTTCAACGTGTGGTTAACTCTGCAGTTGGATAGGAATTTCTACACATTTCCTCCGTTGTGGTGGTATCATCAGCATTATAGCATGATGTATGTGTGTATCTTACAAGGTGCTTTGAGAGCATCAAATTCGTAGAATTCTGGCTATTAAGGTTCAGGGAGCGTCATTGTGGTCAGATGATGGATTATGCGGTGTATGGTGCTGATTCAGCAAGGATACGCAGTTGTGTTCTGGTGCCTCGTGTGGTAGTTGATGCGGTGTTCACATATTAGAAACAGGCATGGCAGAGAATTTCAAGTGTTGGAACTGGGGTCTGAGTTTATTATATGGATAAAGGAGGATATCTTCAGATTTGATCAGGCTTATGTGCTCAACCGGGTTGTGGTAGCACGGGCAGGTGCACGAGGTGTTAAATTGTGATTCCAGGTAATTCTGGGGCAGTTCCTGGCACGTTTGAGGACGAACGGTTTATGTGGGGGAGAATGTAACGACCCGACCGGTCGTTTTGAGATTCAGCGCGTCGTTCAGTAGTTGAGAGTCATGAACACCTTCATTTCAGGTATTGTGACTTGTGGGTATTGTCAGAGTTGAAATTCAGGGGGTTCGGGGTTAAATTGAAAGGAAAATTCTCATTTCAGAAGCTTTAAGTTGAGGAAATTAAGTAAGAGTGGAATTTTGAGTAACTGTGATGACCCAAAAGGTCATCTTATGTAAATATAATTATGACTGTGTTTCGAGGACTCGAAAGCCTCCGTCAATCTCACCTCGATGTCCGTGCGCAGCCCAGGCACGTAGCCGGGAAGCCTTTATGTGGAAACTTGATAAATAGTTGAATTTATGATAATTAGTTGAATAAAGTTGACGTTGGTCAGCATTTTTCGTGAACGGACGCAGATACGTGTTACGAAGGCNTCGGATCAAAATGAAAAAATTGGAGTTAATGAAGTTTTGAGGATTTTTAAAGAATTTGAAATTTGGCTTGAAATGTGATTATATGTTCCCGAGGTTTGAATGATATTCTGAGATCGGGAATAGTTCCGTTATGTCATTTATAACTTTTCTGCAAAATTTGAAGTCCTTCCGAGTAGTATAGACCGATTCGGCGCATTGAAGTGAATTCTAGAATTTCTTAAGTTCTTAAGTTGATTCAATTTGGTTTTGGGATTCAATTTTGAGTAAACGACCTCGGAATCAGGATCCGAAGGTTCCAGCAGGTTCGTATGATGATTTCGGACTTGGGCATATGTCCGGATCAGGATTTGGATAACCCGAGAGCGTTTCGGTGTATATTGTGGAAATTAGTATTTTTAAAAAAATTTCCTAAGTTTGGCTTGAAGAGCATTTCAATGATATTGATGTCCGTTTGGGTTTCCGAGTTTGGTAATAGCTCCGCATGGTGATTCTGGAGTTGGGAGCGCGATCGGAAGTGAATTCGGATGTCCGGAGGTCATTTTGAAGTCATTTGGCTAAAGATAGAAATTTGAAGGTTTTTGAGAAGTTTGACCGAGAGTTTGACTTTTTGATATCGGGGTCGGATTCCAATTCCGAAAGTTGGAGCAGGTCCGTAATGTCGAATGTGACTTGTGTGCAAAATTTGGGGTCAATCGGACGTGATTTGATAGGTTTCGGCATCGGATGTAGAAGTTGAAATTTCAAAGTTCATAAAGTTTGAATTTTAGTGCGATTCGAGATTTCGGCGTTGTTTGATGTGATTTGAGGCCTCGAGCGAGTTCGTATCATGTTTTGGGACATGTTGGTATAATTGGTTAAGGTCCCGCGGGCCTCGGGTGGATTTCGGAAGGTTAACGGAATGAATTTCGGACAAAAGAAACAAGGAAAATTGCAGAAAATTTCTGCAAATTTTGGACAGCAATTAGTGCGCGAGGAGCCTATTTTGGGAGCTTAAATATCGATATCTATAAGGAATCGGAAAATGTGCAAAACTTGAAAGTTATAGCCCTTACAATCTAGTTTTCAGAATGTTAAACCATGCATCATTTGGACATTTGTACTGAACTTTATGATCGGTTGAAGGTGGCTAGTCGAGCAGTTTCGATAGAATTTTCAGATGCACAGAGCCGACTTTAGAAGCTCATATCTCGGGATATATAAAGCGTTATATGGTGTAAAACCTATAAAATTAAAGATCTTGGAGTCTAGTTTCTAAATCCTCAAACCTCTTGTTATTTGGATATTTCTACAAGAAGTTATGGGTGTCTTAACAGAAGGTGTTCAACAAGGGAATTTTAATAGGATGTACAACCAGTGCAGCACAAGTGCAAGGTACAACTGGATGAAGCAGGGGCAGATTCTTTAAACTCGAATTTTGGCCATTTCTTTCATTTCTTTCATTTGGCTTGGATGATTTTGGAGAGCATTTCAAGGGGGATTTCATCAAGCATCAAAGGTTAGTTGTTTCTACTTATTTCCAAGTTAAATACAAGATTCATTACATAGATTGGATATGAGAAATTGGAAAAAATGTGGAAAAATTGCAAGGAAACCTAGAATTGGTAAAAGTTGATTTTAGCCATGAATTTGAGCATGAAAATTATAACAAATTTATATTTGAGTTAGTAAGGTTATGGGTAGAATTTATCTTCGAGAAATTTCGGAATCCGGGACATGTGGGTCCGAGGTCGAATTTTAGTGTTCTTGAAAGAAATGTAGGACATGTATAATTTGGCTTGGGAATTGGTTATTGAACGCTTATTGATGATAATGAATCCATTGTGACTAGATATTCCCGATTCGGAGTTGAACTCGAAAGGAAAGACTGTGATCGAGGCTTGACTGGCATTTTCGGATCCGAGGTAAGTGTTTGGCTTAACCTCAGCTTGAGGGAGTAGGTATAAAGTCTTATTTGCTATGTGTAACTCATGTACAACATATAGGCGTGGTGACGAGTGCCTATGCGTTGCGGTCTAGCGTGCCCGTGAGTCATCTGTGCTAAAGTTGTTATATTTTTAATATTTTTCTGAGTTGTGAAAGTGATACCTTGATGTGGTTTCATAATGAGGAGAGTTATTGAGTAATTTATATCGGTTGAGGCTCACACTGTTGATATTATATTTCTGATACGAGATTGGCTATAGCTGAGACCCTTGTCGGGCACCGCTGAGTCGTAATTAATATTTGCTACTTGCTGGGATAATAACGTTGTATTGATTAAATTCCCTGCACTTGAGAAATTTAAATGTTGACTTTCATATTATTGTTGCTTTTGAGTGATATTATATATGCACGAGGGGACATGCCGTGCCTTTTCTGTTCATTATATGCTTGAGAAGTTTAATTTCTGCCTTATCTTTACGATTCATTTATTACCCTGTCTTGCTGTGCTAGTATATTGTTACCCCTATCTCCCCAACATGTTCTCCCCGCATCTGTTTTACTTGCCTATTCCTGTTGCTGTTTTTCCTGCTATTATATGAAATTGCACATGTACATATGTGGTGTCGATTCTAGCCTCGTCACTACTTCGCCAAGGTTAGGCTCGACACTTACTCAGTACATGGGGTCGGTTGTACTGATGCTACACCTGCACTTCTTTATGATGTGCAGATTACGCAGTCGGACCTGGTGACCACTAACGTTCGGAGCAACCTATCAGTTACAGGAGACATCGAGGTAGACCGCAGACGTTCGTGGGCCTTAACGTCACCTTCTACCATCCACTTTCAGTTCTGTCTTATTTTGTATTTCAAAGACAGCCTTATGTATTTATTTCAGACCTTTTGTTGTAGTAAACCTCTTAGACTAGTCCGTGGAGTCTGTGACACCAGTTCTGGGATATTATGTATATGGGTTGTATTTCAAAACTGCTATGTTATGTTTTTGTTGTTTGTTGGACTTCGCATTGTGGGCCATCGATGCCCCAGTCATTTTGCTCAGTTCTGTCGTTGTTTATTTTTATTCAGTTAAAACGATGGCTTGTCTAGCAAGTTCACCGTTAGACGCAATCATGGCCCGAAGGTGCGATTTCAGGGCGTGACATATTCAAACCATAAAAGCCACATACACCTGTGAGAAAAGAGTGACTCGAGAAGGATTGCAATTCCGGTATGCTTTTCATGGAACTTGACACCACATAGGTAAGCTTTACGACGGTGCATACGTAAGCAAAATGGAGCATATATTATATATTTAATTGAGATGGTTATGTGAGGAATCCATCAGTTGTAATTCCTTGTTTAAAAATTTGGGGAAGCAAGTGGGGAGTATTACCCTATGATTATGACACAATTCAAGAAGTTATTATTGGATTCAATTTCTTAAGAGGTCGTAAGTAATACGTCCCATTCAAAGAGTAGATACAGAGAATGGCTCATAAGGTTGCCATGACTCCTTCCCAAGTCCCATAGAAACATAAGGATTAACATATGACAAAGGAAAATTTATTTCTAGGTGCCAAAGACACAATTATGATCTTCCTTCAACCACCGAAATTGGAACTGAAAAAATAGGACAATAACCAGGGGAAAACAAGGTATATAGGAGAAACTAACAGGAAGAGGACTTGAGGGTTATAAGAGTGAACTAAAAGGCCTCGCGACATTCAAATCAGTTGGATTCGTAGCAACATAGAGCAGTTAACATATAACGACACTTATACAATTATTATGCAACCCAAAGGAGGAGCGAAAGTGCTCGTCTTCCTTATAACAAAAAGAAGAACAACCTTCAAGAAAAAGATGAGCAACAAGAATAAGTAGCACGATCCAGCTACATGGAGGCTCGACGGACCCTAGCTTCGATGGAGATTTTAATAATGTTTAAAAGTAATTGAGCAGACCAAATTCAGAAAATAACCTGTCAAGGAAAGAGGGAGATTCTCGCCAAATAAACAAAAATCTTGCTGATTCCGCCCACTAGGCCAAAATGGAAGCCTCAACAAAGATAGAGCGAGGACACTACCATACTAGAGATGATGATGACACAAGGCATGACCTTCACTATGATACCATGTCAACATTCAGATTGAAGAAGAAACTCAAAGAAAAATGGCCTAGGCTTTTGAATAGAGAAGAATGAATAGTCAAGAGGAAATATCTTTTTATCTTGTGCGAAAATATGATAATTGTTCATCCATTCATTCGATAAGAAAATCTTCGGGTTTAGTCCCTTGTTGAGAGTTTAGAAAGGTGTGTAGGAAGTAGTAATTCTATAGTTACAACTCCATTCGAGGACATGATTATAGAGCTCAATGTCATAATAGATTTCTTATAAGGGAATTTGTGGTAGAGTGGATTCACGAAATAATTGATCTCGTTCAAAGAGTAGATGCATGCAATGTTTTGTGACTCAACATCTATTAAGACCATGCCTATGAAAATTCTTCAATATGGATGTATATATACACAAGAGTACGTTGGTTATGCTAAGAAGTGACTTACTTGGTGACTTCAGGTTGATAGAGCAATAGCTTAATCGAGGCCCCTCGACTCCACATCCCTAACAGACGTTGGTACCATACCGATATACTATAAGATTTGGTGGTGCAGTAACATCAATAGGGACAAGGGCACTCCCCTCTTAGCGATAGGTTCCACCTGTCCCTCCACGGCTCAATACCTTCTTTTAACAAGCCTTTGGGCAATCTCCTTCGGACTCAATGGTGGGATCAATCCCTCCTCATGGATTCAAACTCGCAGATTATGGTATCAAGATTACTCATTTTGAGAGTAAGTCTTGGAGAGAAAATCAACTCCCTAACTTGAGCTCTATCGCACGATTGGAGTATCACAGAAGGGTGAAATTCCTAAATGTCCAAGTAGCCCCCTAATTATAGATGTGGTCGACAACACACCGATAAGAAGGGCTATACTAGACACGGCTCCGAGACATCCTACGACACTTTAAAACCTGGCTATGATACCAAGTTTGTCACGCCCCAAAACCGAGGGACGAGACCGGCGCCCAACCGGATGATCCCGGTCGAGCGGACCTGGTTTGCCTTTCCTGCCCAACGCGTTACCCCGTGTCTATAATATACATTGTTCCATATGAATTAGCAAATTTAGATTTAAAGTACGATTTACAACATAAGTTCATTTACCTCTTTTAACTTTTCAACATTTGATAATCCAGAAACACATATAATACATACAACTTTTGCAATACGGACCACGATTTCGAACGAACACAGCTACTGCCCAAAATAGATATATATATACAACCCACGCAGTGTCTATGGAGCCTCTAAGAGTACTAGGAGTTTTACATAAACTTGCCGGCAACAAGGCCCCGACTATACCTTTAATGACACAACATATACAAAAGAAGACGGTATACACTACACACGGCCCCGAGAGAATGTGGGGCTCACCAGAACATCTGAAGGGATGAAGAGGAGGCACCACTATTGGCGGACTAAGCTACCTAATATGGAACCACCTACATCCATATAAAAGATGTAGCGCCCCCGACAAAAGGGACGTTAGTACCGTTGAATAGTACTGGCACGTATGAACAAACTTTATTCTAAGTAAAATCAAATAGTACACAAGATATAAGATAGTCAGGGAAACCAAACAATTACTGCACATAGATACAGAAACAAACACAATTGGGAGTTTCACAGATTCTTATTTCAACACAATCATATTCCACCCTTATTCCTTCTCAACAATCCACCCTTATTTCTTCCTATTGCAGTGCACAACCCGATCCCACCAGACAATCACATTCCAGCCTTTTTAAATTCTGTTGCGGCGTGCAACCTGATCCCACCGTGCAATCACATTCCACCCTTATTACTTCTCACATATCACCCTTATTCCTCCTGTTGCGGCGCGCAACCCGATACCACTAGACAATCACATTTCATAGCAACAACAACAACCCACAATTCAATCATAAGGCTTCATATCATCAAGAGTATAATTTCATACCAACCAAACAAACATGTGTTCACAATAGTCTTTACCAAACAGTAAGTCATGTACGGTATGTCATAATCATTTAGCTTAATAAAATCAGTCCACATTTATTTCCCATCAATTGTAACAACATCAACCAACAATTCAATCCCAAAGGTTCTCATCATCAAGTACATTCATTCATAACAACCAAATAACCATATGAAATCAAGGCCACAAAAATCTTTACCAAACAGTGAGTCAAATGCGGTATGCCATCAACATATAGCTCAATTAGTTAAATCCACATTTCCTATCCATTATTTACTACACATCATTTAGCACTTAGATACATTCAACAATTGGATTCGTTGTCATTTCTTTCATTTGGTAGCACAACCTTTAATACCGAGGTGTTCAAGCTCATAACGGGTTTTGCACATGATAGAGTAAGCACAAGGAATCACCATTTTCACAATCTCACATAGCATGGTGGCGTGGAAAATCAGCTAGGAAAATCAGAGAATAGAATCTTACGTCTCAACACATTAGAACAATCAATTCACATATGCATAAGCCAGGAACTCATACCAAATCCTCGGACACCAACAAAGCGACTGTACAAAGATTAAAGTTAGCCATACATACCTCAAATCAGAATTCCCTTTAATTTCTATCACATTTCACCGAACCGTCTAGCACTGTCAATCTAGTTCACAATGCGACACATTTATATTAGAATTAGTAATCAGGAACATGCCTTGAACTTATTTGGGCATTTTATCAAACACTATGTGTTCCTTTAGATTGCATGATCCCTTTTTAGTGAAAGATTACTCTAATCTACTCTCTTTTACTAGGTTATGGAAAATTAATAACATGCATGCAAGACTTTTTACCCTCATCTTCATGAACTAATCTACTTATGCTTCTTTTTAACAAAAACTGAGAATTAAGGTTAATAGGGTGGAGGTTTACCTCTTGGGGTGAAGAAAATAATATCCTACTCGATCAATTTCTAGGCCCGAGTGATGATGAAGAATCAAATTGGTGAAAGTGTTGGCTTTCTCTCACTAGAACTTACTCTCCCTTCTCTCTATTCTAATCAGATAGTCGTTAAAATGAAGGGGATGGGCGTTTTATTAAGCTGGGGGTCGGGTCTTGAAATTAGAAATTAGGAGCCCCGACACAAGAAATGCGGTCAGGAATGCTATTGCATTCCTACTATGCGGTCCGCATTCCCGTCGCATAAGTGGCCCTCAGCTGGGCCAAAATAGGAAATAGACTGCCCAGGTATGCGACCACTATGCGGTCTGCATACCTGTTATGCGATCGCATAGTGCGTCGCATAACCTCCTCCGCAAAAATCAAGGTACAAGAATGCGATAACTATGCGGCCTGCATTTCCAAAATGCGGTCGCATCTTGGGTCGTATAGCTGTCCCCAAAATGGACATCAACTGTCCAGGTATGCGACCACTATGCGGTCCGCATACCTGATCTGCGATCGCATAGTGGACTGCAGATCCGCGCAATTCTGGAATTTTTCTTTTTCTTTTCTTTTAAATCCTGGGGTACTTTTCAATCCTAAAGGTCCGAACCGAGGAGAGCTTGCTCTCCGCGAAGAATTTCTCTAGTTATAACAACATAGGGATCTAACCGGGCATCGTTTTTAGTTAAGAAATTTTATGGGTCCTTACAGATTGAACCCGAGGGATAGGTGATCGAGGAACAATTGATCAAGGATGTCGAAGTCAACGGTCGAAGAGCTTGAACAGGACTCAGTCCAAGGTAAAGCATGCATTAGTCAGAGACGAGGTAACAAAATTTCTCAAAACTCATTCCCATTGCCCAACATCGATCGCTTGATCGATGCCATGACTAGCCAACGAGATCCTTACTTTTCTTGATGCTTATTAGGGGTGAGATCAAATTCAAATGAACCCGGAGTACCAGGAAAAGACTTCGTACATCACGAAATATGGTACATAATTGTTGTAATGTGGTGCCCTTTGGGCTAAAAAACTCAGAAGCCGTATATCAACACCTAGTTAATAAGATGTTGGAACATCAAATAGGCAAGTGTATGGAAGCTTACATTTATGACATGCTAGTTAAGTCCCTGCGCGCAGAGGACCATTTGACTCATTTGCATGTAGCATTCGATATCCTCAGAAGGTATAACATGAAGCTCAACCCCGAGAAATGTGCCTTCAGAGGCGGTTCGGGCAAAAGATTTTGGGCCTCATGGTGTCGAATGGGGAAATCGAGATCAACCCCGACAAAATCATGGCCACCGAGGGCTCAAACAACAAGGTCACAAACACCGCCCTCAAGCTACTAGATGGAAAGGGCAAGGTCGCACTAGTTCGAATGGCCTCTTAAAGGCAAAAGATCTCAAGGTACTACAACAGAAGAACAAACCTCCGCTACTTCGGAGTCGGGGACTTAGTTCCAAGAAACGTTACCCTCAACACTCAAAACTTGAATAAAGAGAAGCTAGGCCCTAATTGGGAAGGACCGTACCGCGTCCTCGGAGTATTAGGAAAAAAGTCCTACAAACTTAGCACCATGGAAGACGAGCAACTACCAAGCAATTGGAACATATCGATGCTCAAGGCGCTATTATTACTGAGGTATAATCTTCTCCTTTTTCATTTGTATTTCATACTAACTCGTTGCAAGTGTTCGATTGATAGGAATCGAAGCACCCTCCAGCTCGAAGACCTTGGGTTTTAAAGCATGCATTGCACTCTTTTTCCCTTAGATCTGGTTTTATCCCAAACGGGTTTTACCGGCAAGGTTTTTAACGAGGCAACATCCATATGCTACCTGAGGAAAACTCAACAAGTATTGAAGGTTTCTTTTCAATCAACCTCGAATACTAGGGGGCATCACCGTAGGAGGTTGGGTTTTCAAAAAAATCAAGTTATGCCACAGAGGGCCTCAATAGGAGAACATTGTATCGGGCCAAACGGTCAAATGAACCGTGTCAGCATAGAACAATCGAGTTCCTGATGGCAAACACATGTACGCTTGTATCAAGTTACCGAAGAAGCATCTTTACTTATCAAAACTCTTTGTGCCTTAGAGAAGTTTACTATTTTCATATGGAACGACTCAAGGGCCAAACACACCCGAACACTCGAGGACTGTCATCGATAGCCAGCTTATTGAGTCACCAAAGACTCGAACTCGTAAGACCTCAATGAGGCAACACCGAGCTCATAAGACCTCAATGAGACAATATCAATTTTATAAGACCTCAACGAGGCATACTCAAAATACCTTAAAAAGGCATAACCCCGATATTAAGATCAAGTCTATATATTCGAACTTGTAAGACCCCTAAAAAGACATACCCTTGATATAGAGGCCGAGGTCGTCTCACCGGGGGACTAAAGGCTACAACCGAACATAAAGACTACGGTCATATTGAAAGGCTACGGCCGAAATAACGCATCTCGGAGACGTATGACTTCTGCCATAATATTTAAAGGCCTTCAACCACTTTGGAAAAAACCTGGTTAATCAGGCTACCCTCGGCATAAGCAAAGGATCTTCGATAATATCAGCTCCGAACAATGAAAAGGCTTCGAACAAATCAGCCTTCAATGAAAAGGCTTCGAAAAAATCAACCTTCGAGAGAACCTCACGAGGTACTCAATTATCGTCGCATATCGACTTATAATCAAGGTTCTTATTCGAGCCGTCGAAGAGTCGGACGAACACAAACTATACCAAGGCACAACCAAAACTTTAAAAGTCTTTAGCTAGAATGGGGGAAAACTATAGCCATATTAGAGGTCGAATCGACCCAACCTAAAGAGCCTAAAGGCCAACCTAAAGAGCCTAAGGGCCAACCTAAAGAGCCTAAGGGCCGGTCTAAAGAGCCTAATGGCCAAATTGAAAATAACCTAAGGGATAATATTTTAAAACCTAGGGGTCGATAGTCCCGAGTCAAAGCTTAACTCGAGGATCGAACCCTAAATAGTCTACTATTAATGATTGTTCATCAAGCAAAAAAACCTAAGGGTTTTTATTTTAAATCCAACATAGCGGACTGATTATCGACAAGCATCAAAATTCAAGACAAAACAAAGACACAAGCAAGTTGGAAATTTATACAAAGATAAAACTAAAGGGTTTTTGTATAATGGTGGAACAAAGATACATTTACAACACCCCCACAGGGAGACCTTTACATAAATCAAGAAAGAAAGACCTAATCTATCTTCGGGGACTTAGTCTTTTCCCCCTCGGGGACTATGTCTTCACCATCTCCCTCGGGACCAGCTCCCTCACCGGCCTCTTTCTCATTGTCTGCAGCATCGGATTCGTCATCGGAAGAAACGAGGAACTTGGCGTCAAACTCATTTGTCTTGGCCTATTCTATCTCCCCCGAGAGATCGAAGCTCTTAGCAAGAATCTTCTCGAAGGTTTCCCTCCGGGATATACATCGGGCATATTCATTGCTTCTTATCTCTCGATCGGAAGCCCCCCCTACTTATTCTAAGAATCAGTAGCATCTTTTAGATAGATGGAAACCTTCTTATCAGCCTTTACTCGGACCTCTTCGGCTTCGGCTCGAGCATCCAGAACTTCGGCCTTCATCTTCAAGAGATCAGTTTCAAGCTTAGCTATCCTACTCGCCTGGATTGAGTTGCTCTCTCGAGCATTACTGAGTTGAATTTCGAGGGCAGAGACTTTAGCCAAAGCATTTTTTCTGTCCGCAACAAGGACATCTATCTGTACCTTCAATTCGTTGCACTCCTAATTGACCTGGTTGACTTCTCTTCGAAGGCGTTCCATCATCTCGATCTTTCACTGTAACCGAGACATCTAAGTGTTAACCTCCGAAGACGGGAGGGGGAATCCATATTCATTCAGAACTAACGTTGCCTGCTTCTCTAGCATGTCCTCATACTCACGATCCCGGTTCAGTTCCGGCAAAAGGTGTACCAATTCCTTTTCCTTCTTATTACAAAGAAGTCGGAGGGATTTCTCCCCGTTTGAGGACCTACGCAACTTGGCCTCACATCGAAGCAGCTCAATCCTAATTTTATCAAAGACCTACAGAAAAGAACGCCTAGTTAGAAGAAAATAAAGTATGAAATTAGAAAGGTTGTAATACCATCACAAAACTCACCGCAGATCAAAGTCGCTGAGCCTCCCTAAAGTTCGAGCTTGCATCTACTGGTTCGGTCTCATCGGCCCCGGTAGAGAAACCCTGGAAGGGGTCGTGTTCATTTGGGACTCTGCCTAATTTGGGTGACCTCTAGCTCCAAGCATCCCTCGTGGTATCTTCGGAGGAAGATGAGAATAATGGTGAAGGAACTACTGTCTTGGCCTCAGGAAAACCAACCGAGGCGCTCTGATTGGGCAAAGGTGCGACGAAGCCCATCCCCTTCGGAGTACTTTTCTACGTCTCACAACCAGCTGCCAAATCAGGTAATGAAGGACCTTATCCCAATCCAGCAGGCTTAGCGGCCTCGGGAGGCCTATTGGTTCGAGCCATCAACGTAGAACCATCCTCTTCGATAGTGTTACCATCCACAGATCGTCCAACGAATATAAGATCTTCGTCGATGGCTGCATCCTCCTTGCGCCTCCGAGTGGGTCCTGCTTTGCTGTGAATATCCTCGTCCCTCAAGGATCCTTTCCTTTTACTGTCCTTCTTTGGCTCTAAAGCCGAAGGTCCTTCCTCCTCCTTGAGAGGGGACAGTCTCATCTCAGAGAACTCGCCGATGCCTGCCGCAGAAAAATTAATATACATAAATAAAAATGTTCCTTAAGAGAAGAACTACATAGCACATATCATGGTGTTTTGCCTCCCATTGTCCCTTCAACAAATCTCTCCACTTGTGTTTGTCGTAGGTCGAAGAAGATGCAAATTTGAGAACCCAGTCCGCGAGATCGAGGACTGCATCTAGCATCCATGGGACCGCTGTGGAAGGGGAAAAGGAGCGTACTTATGAAGTCTGAAAAATTGAGAATGAAAGTAATAAAGTACATCATATTACTTACGTTTGAAATTCCATTCCTCGGGGAGCGGCAGGAACTCCGCAGTATTGATGTCATCGGTCCTTACTCGAATAAATCGACTCATCCATCCTTGATCCCTGTCCTCATCGCTGCTGGCAAATAAGGGCTTGGTGGATCGGCGTCGTAGTTTAATTAGACCTCGGAAATGCAGAGGCCGATACAACCAAATAAGGTAACTAAGAGTAAACTCAAGCTCGGCCTTTTTAGCAATAAATTTCATCATCAGCACGATCCGCCAGAAAGACGGATGGATCTGAGCCAAAGTAACTTGATACCTTCGACAGAACTCGAGCACGAGTTGGTCGAGGGGACCCAACGTAAAGGGGTACGTATACACATTCAGAAACCCCTCTACATGGGCCATAATATCCTCTTCCCGAGAGGGTATCTGCAGTACTACTTTTTCTCTCCATCCACAGTCTCTCCTCACAGCTTCGAGGTGTCTCCCCTCGATTGACTGAATGTACCTCGATGTGTGTTCTCGATCGCCAGGGACATTGGGGAGGTTTCTCTATCGTGAAATCTTTCTTCAAGGCAAAGCAGTTCGAAATTGGTTCGCTAAGCGCCGACAGTGTACCACTGGCCGGGCGGGAAACAGAGGTGGGGCTTCCCTCCTTTTGATTAACGGATTTGGATATGGTAGACATGATTTCTTCAAAGCAAGAAAGAGAAGATGAAAACTCCGTCGAAAGCTTTAAACTAATACGGTAGAACTGGTGCAGGAAAAGAACTCTATAGAGGAAGATAGTTGCACAAAGCGGTAAAGTTATTAATGAGGGGGAAAACAAGTATATATAGGAGAAAGGAAACGACTATTCATTAATGTTGATAACCAACTAGCTATGACGAAGAAATTATGACTTTTGGGGAAATGAACCGACATGCCACTTCGGTCGCTTCACGGTCACGTCATAAGAATGACGTCACCACACAACGTTTCGTGGGGTCGAGAAAGCAAATCATTTCCTTATTAATCTTTTCTCAGAAATGTACACGATTGAAATCATAGAAGCCCCATTTTAAGGGTCTCTGTTATGCCAAGACAAAGCTCAAAGCGTTTGAAATAAAGTTTGAATTCGACCTTTGAATAAACACTTAAAGACGGACATAGAAGGCATCAATAAAAAGTAAAAGCGAAACAATAAGATTCTTTGTACTCAAAAAGGCGTATTTACATGAGTGAATTTATAAATATCTCACACGGAGCACTTACCCAAAAGGAGAAGAAATAAAAAGAACAAAAAGGGCCTAGTCTTCATCCTCACTGCTCCCCGAGCCGCTAGTAGAGCCCTCGTCAGAAGTAATCAGTGATGTCGACTCTTCTTCTAAGGCCTTCGCTTCCTAGATCTCGGTAGAGAAATCGAAACCCTTGGCATGCATTTCCTCGAAAGCCTGCCTTCGAGCTTCTAATCGAGCGTGGCCAAGGGCGCAAGTCAGCTTGATCTCGGCCTCTTCGGATATCTTCCTGGCCCGAGCATTTGCAGCTGCAACATCATCCCAGTATGAGGATATGAGTGCGTCATCTTCAGACTTGGCTGTGGATAATGCGGCGTATTCGACATGAATCGCTTTATATTTGTGGCCCTCCTCTTTCTCACCTTGAAGAAGATGATGGTCCGAGGTCAGCGTCTCTCAAAGAGTGTCCTTCTCAGAGGACATGCCGTCCATGCTCTGCTTCAGTTCAAGGATCTCAGCATTTTTGGCTACAATCTCTTCCCGAAGTTTCCCCACTAGGTCATACTTCTGATGTATCTGCAAAAATCAAGTCAAAGTGTTAGAACGATAAATTGCAAAAATAGAAAGCAAGACCTCGAACGCTAAGCTACCTGTTTGTTGAAGTTGGCCCGCTCTTGGAACGTTTTCTCCTAGCTTGCTCACAGACCACTCAATTCCTCTTCCCTTCGGGCACATAGAGTTTTGAGCTCATTCGGCTCCAACATGAGCTTCCTAAGATCCTCCTCACAATGAGACATCTCGGCTCGTAACTTGGAGAAGGACTGGTCGTAGAGCATCACGACCTAAAAGACAAAGGAAAGAAGTTAGAAAAAAAAGAACCAAAACTCAAAGCACAAATGTTGTATCATAAAATTACCTGCTTTTGGAGTTTACCAGCCTCCTCGAGCATTAGTGGGGCATCGAGATCAGGTTCCTCCTCAACACTGGAAAAATAATGTTCAAATATATCATTCTCTCCTTGGGATGCCCCCATGTAAGGAGTTTCCCTGTTTTGGGCATCCCGTATTTGTCCTGAAGAAAATGACGGACTTGGAGAGGATCACCTATGTTAATAACCCCAATCGGGGCCTTCTCTCTCCCTCGAGGAGTTTCGGAGCTGGATCCCCCAAATTCACCGACCAAATGCTCATCGGCACAAGATGTATCCCGGTCGATGATCATCTTGGGGACTTCATTTAAACCATCCTCGAGAGTCTCCTCAACTCTAGGTGGGACCGTATTGGCAACCTCTGGCTCAACAGTCCTCAGCTCAGCAGCCTTCTAAGCATCGATGCTTCATTTACCCCTAAGTACCACCGATCAATTGTCATCATCTTTGTCTTCAGCACAATGGCTATCAGCGGCGGCCAAAGTTATGGCCGTAGTATCAACCTCAGACTTTCGAGCCTTGACTCTCTTTGGTTTCAGAGACTCCACCGGTATCTCCTTCTTTCTCTTTTTATCTTTGGCGGGTTTTTGGGTCTCCACTTCTCCAGGTGGAGGCGACCTCATCAAAGCGGCTTCTCCAAGGCCTGCATAAGCACAAAAGATCAAGTATACTACTAAGAAATCTTTTATTGAGGAAATAAAATACAACAGTGATAAAAACTTACAATGATTTTTGGCCTCCCATCGGGTTTTGTCCATGTTGCGCCAGACGCACTTAGCGTATGGGGAGGTGAAATCTAATTGTCAAACCCAGCCCGGGAGGTCTTTGACAGAACCTGGGTACCACTCTACGACTGCGTCATCAGAAAATAAAAAGTTCAAAAAAGAAATAAAAACATTCAATTAACGAAGCATATTCGATGAATCGACACTTAGGTTCATATTCCATTCCTCGGGGAATGGCATCTTCTCAGCAGGGATCAGGTCCGAGGTCCTGACTCAAACAAAGTGGATCATCCACCCTATATCCTTGTCTTCATCAATACTGGCAAAAACGACCTTCGAGGCTCGATGTTGTAACTTAATTAGGCCACCCCGATAAAGACGAGGGATATACAGTCTAATAAGGTGGTAGAGGGTGAAAGGCATCCCCTTCGACCATGTTTGAAAAATATCTGATTAGATAGATGATTCGCCATAAAGAAGGATAGATCTGCCCGAGTGTCACTCTATATTGTCGGAAAAAATCGAGTATCACTGGATCTATTGGTGACGAAGAAGGGTCCACAAGACCTATGGTGAAAGGATATGTGTATACGCTAAGAAATCCAACTTTGTAGGTAGTTATATCTTCTTCAGATGAAGGGATCTCTACTCGCACCGCCTCC
Organism: Nicotiana undulata; assembly: GCA_005239495.1. Lineage (NCBI taxonomy): Eukaryota > Viridiplantae > Streptophyta > Magnoliopsida > Solanales > Solanaceae > Nicotiana > Nicotiana undulata. The sequence goes on along the minus strand of ML287555.1, from coordinate 78,663 downwards.
CCCCAACGACAATCAACCTTCATCTTTTCGATATCGGTTACCATACTGATATATCGAGACATGGGCTCGCATCGATCTACTACCGAAGAAGGTTTATCAACCTTAAAATCAGATGATGTTTCACAGGGCCCGGGGATGCACTCCTCAACACAAGGAGGTACTACTGTTTTGCTCTTAGACGAGCGTGAAGAAGAATGGACTTTCTCTTTTTGAGGGACTATCTTAGAAGTCTTGGGAATGACTATGGTGATGTTTCAGAGTAAGAAGAAGAAACTGACAAAGAAATGAACGCATAAAATAGATAAAAGCCAAAAGTTGTTAGTAAGGATTTGAAGATGTTGTAAAGAGTAAAAGTATGAAAGGTGAAAGATTGAAATATTTATAGAGGTCCTCTAAGTGTATTGGCGGAGTTGAAAGAGCGGCCAATAGCGGTTCATGGGATTTTCGAGAATCGTGTTGGCATGACCTCTGTATAACCTTTCTGTCACATCAATTGTTGACTTAACGTGGTTGACGTCACGGAGGGGATATCGAAGAGCCCAGAACTCAAAATCGTTTCTTATCATTTCACTCTAAGAAATGCAGGGAATTCCGATTTTAAGGCCTCTATGGCATTCCAAGCCCGTTATCGAGAGGCTCGAAGCAGAGTCTGAATTTCGACCCCGAGGTGCATCCCTCAAGAGAGTATATCGAAGGCTCATCATAACAGACCTAGAGGCAGTATAAAAATCGATGGTCGTCATGGAAAGGCGGTAAACTCTCAAGGACACGTGGTTAGAGCTGATAAGATATGCAAGAGATACTACAAGTCCATACTAAGACGTTATACAACTGTACCAATAACATTTCTTTGTCATAATTAGACATTTACTATATTGGGATTCTCCCTTCCTATATAAAGGGGATCCCTATAATTTTGTAACACATATGAATATTCACTGCGATAGAACATTCTCTACTTTTCTCACTTAACGTGCTCAAATTTGTCCTACGACGTTATTGTTCTTCATTTATTGCTCTACATTTATTTTTCTTCATTTATTATCCATTATTAACGGTCAAAGGCTTCCCTAGAGGTCTCCGATATGACTAAGCTTGAGGTCCCCGGCTTCGTGACGACTTTGGTTTGCTTATCTCATTTTCTTTACTTGCACTTATTACTTCCTAATAATCAACTAGTGTTAGAATAAATCACATATTTTTAGAACCACAAATTAAATATAACTGTTAGTACTATTTTTCAAGGTAAACAACAGTCTATTGTGATGCTTCATGAATTGGCATTAGATGTGTGTGATGCAGGATTGTAGAATTACTGCTTATGCTTCACGTCAGTTGATGTCCCATGAGAAGTACTACCTTGTTCATGATTTGGAGTTGGCAATCGTTGTTTATGTGTGAAGGATTTGGAGGGATTATCATTACGGCGTGTCTTGTGAGGTATTCACAGATCACAAGAGTTTCCATTTCTTATTCAAGAAATATTATCTGAACTTGAGGCAACAAAGGTTGTTAGAGCTACTAAAGGACTATGATATCACCATTCTTTATCATCCGGGAAAGGCCAATGTGGTGGCCGATGCTTTGAGTAGGAAGGTTGAGAGCATGGGGAGTCTTGCTTATGTTTCAGTTGGGGAGAGATCGCTAGCACTGGATGTTCTGGCTTTGACCAATCGGTTCGTGAGGTTGGATATTTTGGAGCCTAGTCGGATTCTCAGTCTAGTCACTCAACTAATCCACTCGTGGAGTGCGTTTGGTATAGTAGTAGTCTGGTAGTTGAGACTTCGCCCCTTCTTCTTCAGTAAAGCCGAGCCCAACTATTATATTGATTACGCCAAACATAGCTTTAGAGGCTCTTACCAGATAGGGCGGCAGAATAGAAGTCTCACTACTAGCTTTTAGTCTTAAGCAGGCAGCGGCGGTCAGGAATGAATGTTATACTAAACTATCCGCCATTTCATTAGGACAACACTTGCTTAGTCTTTTTCTAGCTTGATTGCGAAGCGGGGAAGGGCCCGTTGAGTTCTTAAGAATCATAATATTTTTTTCGTCTAAATGATAAAATGGATTTCTTTTTCTTTTCAAAAACTCCATTTTTCTCATTTTTCTGATCATGTTTTTGAAAAATTCACTATCCGGACCACCTCTTATTTTTCTATGATAGTATCTATCGGTACTTTCAAAGTTGGAAGAAAGAAGGAATCACTCAATTTCTTGGTTGCTATACTAATCTAATGTAGAACCTTACTCTCTCTATTACATTACTCTATTTATTTTTGTCGCAGCGGTTCTTCCATGTCAACTTAGTTGAAAAGCATCCGTCAGATTGATTGGCTTTTCCAGTACTAGGCTTTTTCTTTCTTGTAGTTCTTCTAGTCCGAGATAATCCTTTGTTCCATAGCCCTGGGGCTATTTACAACTAGCCAATTAAGAAGTCTCAGATGTACTAGCACTGCATCAAAGATGCAGTCATCGATTCTCCCGAGAGGTCACAATTGCCGCGAGCAAAGATATTAATGACGAGGAAGGCTTTTTTGTTATGCTACTAATACTTGCTCTGCTATTCTGCCCAAGCCTGGCTGAAGAAGAGTTACGGGGCGTAAAACAAAAAAAATATGTTTCACGGTCTTCTTTGTTTGAGCGCATGAAGGAGCATTAGTATGATGCTCCCCACTTGCTTGTCCTAAAGGACACCGTGTGGCACGGTGATACCAAGGAGGTTATTATGGGTGATGATGGGGAATTGAGGATGCGGTGTCGGATTTGAGTTCCAAATATGGATGGGTTGCGGGAGTTGATACTGGGGGAGGCCCATAGTTCATGGTATTCAATCCATCTGGGGGCCGCGAAGGTTGTTCTATCCCGCACTTTAACATTAGGATTTGTTGAAGTAATAACATATGAGTTGGAAGGGATTAAGGTTATACATGAAGATATGGATGTAAGACCCTGTAAGTTTGAAGAATTTCGGAACTACTATATATTGGCTTGATATGCATTTTCTTTGAAGTAAACCATTTTCGGTAAAAGTTGATAGATACGATTTTGTATGGTTGTGATAAGTTTTAAATAAATACATGACATGCGGGAGTTTATAAATGAGGTTTTATTTGTTATAACAGTAGATAGTATTTTATCATAAGAAAAGTTATCTTTTTTCCGTTTTGAGAATTTATAGTACAAAAAGAATTTCTTTATTGTAAATATATAAATTATTTTCTCACAAGAAAAGAAGGTTATCTTTTTACCATTTTAAGAATTAAACGTACGTAAATTTATACTCTTTATATGAGATTAGGCAAATTAAAAATTGCGAAAATATATGTATTTTTACATAGATGTTTTAAATAATAATGTATGTATTGATTTTATATGGTACCGCATAACCATGATAGTAGGGTATATAAAATATATAAAAAATAAATAGAATTTTAAATAATTCGAGACAATTCTTAATTATGCGGGTAATTGGTTAATTACCGAGTAGCGAGTTATTACTTAATTAATTAATTAATACATTATTGGATAAGAATTGACCACTCCACAACGTGGCAGCTCCCTCCCCCTCCCCCCCAATTCCTACATTGTGACTCATGCCTTCGTTAACTATGTGGCTTGATTAAAATGAAACTTGAAAAAAGGATAGTTGGGTGACAGTTTTTCATCCAAACATAGCCGACGATGACAATGATATGGATGCCCGTTTCTAAATTCAGAATACTCAAAACTTGAGAAAGGAAAATCTCTGCTAGAATTAATTACTCCTTCATCCTAAAGTATTGTCCTAATGTATTGCACAACTTATTTTTCATTTGAATTTACTCAAAAATAGCTATCATCCCTTTCTTGAGCAGTATGTAAAGTAAGGCTAACCAATATTGCTTACAACTTACTAAACGACTTTTAGGATCTTTTATACATCATTAACTTTTATGAACTAGGAGTCAGAAACTCTCTCTAGCATGAATTCCAACAACCATCCACTATCACTGCTGATCCCCCCAAACCACCAAACATCAACGAAACTCCATCTCAACTTCATCACCAACAACTAACTAAAACTTCATTCAAGGATATGATGACATCAAATGACCCTATGAGCTTTGCACCTACACTTCCTAATTCGGACGACTACAACTTGGACTATACCATGGAAGATGGAGAAAAGACTAAAGAATAACTTGAAGCTCCATCATACGGAATAAGCAAAATTACACTCACGGATGAAGACAAATCAAGAATATATGCATCATAGAAGCGTGCGGTCATAGTTAAATTATTTGAGAAACAGATGCTACACCAATACCTAAGAATCAAAATCCAGGAATTATGGAAGCCAACGGAGGAGGTAAAACTAATAGACTTGGGCGAAAATTACGTTATCATCAAATTCACCAAAAGCGAAAATATGGAGTTGGCACTACATGAGGGTCTCTGGTTTGTTAATGGGCATTATCTCTTGGTGGCCAAATGGAAGCCAAATTTCATAGCAACAAAGGAAAAAATCACGGCCTCATCCATATGGATACGTTTGCCTCAGTTACCAACTGAGTTTTATGATTAAAAAATCTTAGAAAAATTTGGGAACTCCATAGGGAGACTACTCAAAATAGATGTGTGCACATCTACCACAATAAGAGGACGCTATGCTCGTTTTTGTGTGGAACTCCCACTAGACCAACCAGTGCAACCCTACATCCTTATTCGCTCACACAAGCATTCCATTCACTATGAGGGAGACACCTACTATGCACAAATTGTGGAATGTTGGGACACATCCCAAATGTATGTCCCAAATCCCATCAATCAATAACATCACCTACATTTACGGAAGGCACAAAGGCAGTCCCAAACGAGGACAACAAAGAAGAAGGTTGGAAAGTTTTCAACTTCAACAAAAACAGAAGACATCATGGGAAAATCCGTTCCCCGGACAAATCTCCACCCAAGGAGCATCAAAGGAATCCAGGTACTTCTGTACATCGTCTCCATAGAAGCAATGGACAAATCCAAGACTATAATAATCATCAATACACATCTAAGATCTCAAATAACTCTCAACATAATTTTGATCAATTAATCCCTAAAGTACACATTGAAAACAATCCACCTATTTCACTTCAAAACCACTTTACCACCCTGGAACAAGAGCAAATAGTTTTGAAAAAAAAATAATCACAATATACCCTTCCCTTCCGTGCACAGCCACACGTGGAGTTATTAATTGAAGACAATGCCAAAAAGACACTAGCGTGTCCAACCAAAAAGGCAACGATAAGTGTGACATGCAATTAGACGAGGCTAACACAATCATCAATCCTAGCCTTATTACTAATCCCACACGGCAAGACACACACCCTACTAACAAAACTAATGAACAGACTACTAATACTAAAAAAAAAGAACACCAGACATGAAAACAAATGTCTCAAGACACTTATTGAAACCTTCTAAAACTAAAAAGCTAATCTATTAAGATCTAAAAACCCACTGGAAAAAAACTGTTAGCAAAAACACCCCTAAGAATGCAAGCCATTTGTCACTAACTATAACAACCTCCAGACAAATGGCATGCACCAACACACACAGAAAAAACCTTCCAAAACTACTAGAGATCCTATAAAAATCCCCAACGACCACTCAAATTACATGCAACTAGATCTTCGAATCATTACCCCTACACCAAATCAAATACTTCCTTTGGAAGAACTTACACTCCCAAACACTCTACCTCCAATAAATACTACTGATACTTCAAACAATGCCATGAATACCATATTCCCTGAGGAGAAGGCACATGCTTATCCAGTTTCTTCGACAACAAAGAACCAACACTATGGAAGACCACCAAGCCCCTCCTCTTCAACCACTACCGCAAATAAATTTTGTCAAGCCACCACAACCACAAGACTACCAACCATTATCTTGGATAGAGATGGGACTCATGGGTCATGCCATCTCATTCAACATCTAAGTGAATGGGCAGGAAACCATAGTGATCTTACAAAACACACAATACCTAGCACAACTTGTCACGGAGGGCATGAGAATAGCCATGAGCAACTACTGGAACAAAACATGGTTGAACAATGTCCTTCAACCACTATCTCCATCTCTGAACCAAAATTTTGTCAACACAATGAGGCACTAATGGCACATGCCCCCTCACTTCAAACCAATTCAACCACAGAACCTAAATCCAAATCTACCATTTTATCCCCCAGACATTCTAATAGTCATGAATCCGATCTTTCTACCGTGGGATACGACACAACAAGCTCAGGAACAAGGGATGAATCAAGAGATTCCCAATGCACCTCCATACCCACCCTAGGCCATGCAGGAACAAGCCATACCTCAAGACATGAAAAGCAGATCCCAGAGGCAGCAGAAATAGAAGAAGAGGTTGAAGGCCCTTTCAACCTCAACTCAGAACAAGTCCTAGACTTCTCAAACCTAGACGGGGTAAAAGTCTATCTCTTCACGGAGAGGCAGGAGAAGAGGCACGTACTCAACTGTCCCCTAGCGCTTTACAAGTGCTCGATGGACATCAGGCCTCCACAAGATCCAACTGTAGGCAACAGAGCAATGATACTAGTGCCCTCATTAACAAAAAATCCGATCTTTCTAGGAGGAGTGGGGCAGAATGGAGAGCCTCAGAACCCAACCATCAATCAAACCTTGAATAGACCTACTAATATAATAGTTTGAAATATCAGGGGGGAACTAATGACAAACTTCAGGAAAAATTTTAGGGAGATGATCGACACACATAGACCATGCCTAGTTAAACTCCTTTAAACTAGAATGGTTGATCATGAACAGTGGCTAGATGACTTTGGCTTCACTGAATTAATTGAAGTACCGACAGAGGGACAATCTGGTGGCATAGTTGTAATGTGGAAACATGAGGTGGTGACAGTGCACAACTTCATCCATAGGAACCATGAAATTCATGTAATAGTTGAGGTAAGACCTATTCAAAAACCTTGGTTATTTTCTTCAATTTATGCTAGCACCAATTATCAATATAGCAATCTTATGTGGAATAATTTAGAACATATATCTAGCGCTTATGATAGGGAGACGGATAAACAACACTAGGGCAGAATACTTACAAAAAAAATTAGAAAATTGTAAAATAATGGACTTAGGTTTTAAGGGATGTAAGTACACTTGGTCTAATCATAAACACAAAAATAGGGGTCTTATTATGGAAAGATTAGACAAAGCCCTAGGCAGTGAACAATGGTGTGATTTATTTTCCAACCACTTAATACTTCACCTACCTAAGACACACTCGGATCACAACCCTATATTAATTGAACTAATTCCTAGAACTAGACAAAAACATGTCCAACCCTTTGGACTTAACTTATTGGTGTAAACACCATGAAGTTCCTGGCCTTGTTAAGTCTCACTGGACAACCATAGAGTACATTATGTCCAGTAACTCTTTCTTAGAGGGAGTTAAAACGTGGAAAAATAAAATCTTTGGTGATATAATGGGTAAAAAAAGAAAATTTCTAGCTAGGCTTCGGGGTATACAAAATTCTATAAACTACCCCACAAGAAATTTTCTTCAATCACTTGATTTAACCCTTAAAAAGAATACAATTATATCCTTAGGAAATAAGAAGACTGTTGGAAATTAAGATCAAGAATCAATTGGCTTAATGAGGGGGATGCAAATACAAAATTCTTCCAAATAACAACCACAAATAGAAGAAGAAGAAACAAAATTAACTACATCAAAGATTCATAAGGTAATTGGATTAATGATCACGTATTAATCATGTCTCATGTCACAAACTACTTCAAAAACATCTACACAACCTCTCATAATTCAACTGCCAAGAAAGGACAAGGCAGCAACCCTTCAAATAATAACAAAATTGATTTGACCTCTTTGGATGATCCTTTACTGGACATGGAAATTAAAAACGCCATTTTCTATTTCAAACCCTTTAAGGATCCTGGACCATATGGCCTACACCCTTTCTTTTATCAAAGATATTGGGACATCGTTGGTCAATCGGTTACTGAATACTGTCATACAATTTTCAAAAATCAAATAATTCCAAAGGAAATCAACAAAACATACCTTTGTCTGATTCCCAAAATTCATAATGCAAACAATATAAGAAACTTTTGACCAATTGGTCTATGTAATACAATCTACAAAATTGTTACAAAAATTCTAGCAAATCGTCTAAAGCCTTTTTGAGACAAAATAATCAGCCCCTATCAAGCAAGTTTTATGAAAAATAGATAAGCCTCCAATAATGCTATTACTATAGAAGAGTTTAGTACATAACCTAAGGATATTCAAGGGTAAACATGGTCAAATGATGATCAAAATCGACTTGAAAAAAGCTTTTGATCATACCGAGTGGTCTTTTGTCCACCACACTCTTAGATTTTTTTAATTTCCCACCAAAGTTTTCGAAATTACTTCTTAGCTGTATTTCCACTAGCTCTATATTAGTGTTAGTAAACGGTTCTACAACTGCTTTCTCCGAACTTGTCACGACCCCAAATCCTAACAGGCCGTGATGGCGCCTATCGTGGAACTAGGCTAGCCAACCATCACATTACTACACACTTGTTCTTATTTAACAGTTCATAATGCAAAATAAATAGCAATTCAATAAAAAATAATTTATATAGGTCTAACGCCCCAATAATAACCTAACAACTCTAAACATCCTCCCAAAACTAGAGTCAACAGTCATGAGCATCTAAGAATGAATAAGCCTAACTCTGCTAAAAACTATAATATATGTCTCTGAATCAATTGATAAAAACATAATAAGGAAGGGAAGTGGATAAGCTGTGGACGCTGGACAACTACCTCAAAATCCCGTAAAATCCGCTAACGAACAAGCAAAAACTGCTATTGCTCCAGACCGTCACCTGAATCTGTGCACAGAGGCACAGGGAGTCTTTATGAGTACGCCAACTCAGTAGTAATGAAAAGAAATCACAGTCTGAGAAATATAAAGCACACAAACAGATACACCATTTCACAACAACCAGTAAAACATCAAGTCCCCAGGTAGTATTCAGCAATTTCATAAGTTCGAAATCAGTTTCCAGAAAACCTTTGAGAACAAGTAAATATCGATATATCTCAGTGAAATCCTCAGTCAAACTCAGTTTGAAACAAAGTAAATCATAGTTCAAAAATATAGTAAAATCATCATGAAACTGCCCCTCAGGCCAAAATCATTTCTCGGAAAAGATGCCCTAGGGCATTCCCTCAAT
>ML287555.1:57074-69133 GCA_005239495.1 Nicotiana undulata | reverse complement strand
CCCAAGGGGTAAACAGATCGGCACTAGGCCCCAAACATGGCTTACAGCCCAAAACATATCATAATAGATAAATACTAATTAAGCAAAGGCTTAAAAATTGATTTCGCAACTCAATAGTTGCCTATGTAGGAAATATATTTCCCAAGTTTCAATCTTTGTATTCCAAAACCCGTGAAGGGTGCATAGTCCGGGGTTTCATACCCTCAGGACAGGATTTCAAGACATTACATACCTCAAAACTAGCCCAGAATTATTACGCAACACGCTTGCCTATCGAATCAACCTCCGAAGGCTCCAAATCTACCAAGTTCAGATTTTTATCATCAACATATGTTTAAGGAATAATTTCCAATTGAAAAATATCGAATTTAACTCAAAAATCCGAAACGGTCAAAACCCGACCCCCAAAACCGCGTCCCGAAACTCAGAAATTTTTACAAAAAAGTTTTCTTCATCTTCTCACGATTCCGTACATATAAAGAACACCAAAATCGAAGTCCGTTTGACCCCTCAAATCGACCCTTGAAGGCCTCATAATCTCATGCCCCAAAATCCTATTTTTCTACTGTTTTTCATGAATTAAAGGCTGGGATTATGGTCTATAATCACCCATAAACGAGTTTTAACAATCAAATTACTTACCTCTGTGATACCCAATGATTTTCTCCTTCAAAATTCGTCCACAAAGCTCCCTGTCCGTACACAATGGTGAAAAAGGGTTTAAGTCGCGGAGGGTTTAAATATATATATTTTTGCCCAGGTATTTCCTCACCTGCGACCTACTTACTCGCACCTGCGGCTTCGCAGGTGCGATGCTCCTTCCGCGCCTGTGATCTCTACAGGTCTCCCTCGACTTCCGCACCTGCGACTCGACCTCCGCACCAGCGACCTCGCGGGTGCGACCATCCTCTCGCACCTGCGGAAACTCTCCAACCCCGCCAAGTCTCGCACCTGCGGCTCCCTACTCGCCCCTGCGAGACCGCACCTGCGGTTCTCCACCGCACCTGCGATCCCGCACCTGCGGTCAAACTTCCGCAAGTGCGGAAATCTCTATGATTCCACACCAGCAACTTTTTGCTGCAATTTCCAACTTCCGAAATTCCCGTTAACCATCCAAAATCAATCCTGAGCCCCTCGGGACCCCAACCAAACTTACCAACATATCCCATAACATCATTCAAACTTAGTTGCACTCTCAGAACACAATTTCTAACATCAAAACACCAAATTTACATCAGATTCAAGCCTAAGAATTTTGATATTTTTAAAATTCACCAATGATGCCGAAACTATCCAAATCAACTCCGATTGACCTGAAATTTTGCAAACAAGTACAAAATGACATTACGAACTTGTTCCAACTTTCGAAATTCCATTCTGACCCTAATAGCCTATTTTCCACTGCCGTCCGGAATCGCCAAAAACTAACTTCCGCCAATTCAAGCCTAATTCTACACCGGACATCACAAAATTATTTTGAATACACTCCTAAGTCCCAAATCACCTAACGAAGCTATCCCAGCCACAAAAATCCGCATTCTAAGGTCATTTACCAATAAGTCAACTCTCAGTTGACTTTTCCCATTTTAAGGCTATTTTTAAAGGCTAATTAACTGAACTCTCACTACAACCATTCGATTTCAAGCCTATCAACTCTAACACATCAAATACAGTATAACCAATTTATAACAAGTTAGTAACAACCATTATGATGAAGGTTTTACGTAACAACGGACCGGGTCGTTACAGAACCTAGTAGAGGTATTAGACAAGGAGATCCTTTATCTCCTAGCATTTTTATCTTGTGCCTTGAAATGTTGTCTAGGTATATTACTAACCAAGTAGACATACATCAATGACATCCAATTACCTTGGGGAGAGCAAACATTAGCTTCTCACATTTTTTCTTTGTAGACGACCTAACTTTAATGGGCAAGGCAAATGAGAAGTCATGTCATGCCATAAAACTAGGTCTAGATGTTTTTTGCTCTCTTAGTGGTCAAAGCATTAATCAATCAAAATCTAAAATTATCTTCTCCCAAAATTGCAACACCAACACCATCACCACTATTACAAACACTTTTGATTTTAAGAAGGGAGATAACTTTGGGAACTACTTGGGATTTCCAATCCTAAATAGTAGTCCAAGACCGACTGACTATAAATTTATACTTGATAAAATGAAAGCTAGGTTGGCTACTTGGAAGATGATATTGATCAAAATAGCGGGTAGAACAACTCTATCTCACTTGTGTTTGAACTTGTCCCTAATTATTATATGCAATACACCCTCTTACCTGCTAAAACTCGCAATATAATTGACAAAATACAAAGGAATTTTATTTGGGTATCAAGTGAAAACAAAAAGAAACTCCACATGATTAGTTGGTCTAACATTTATAAACCAAAATCAATGGGGGGGGGGGGGGGGGGGGGTGGGGGTTGGGACTGCATAATGCTTACTCAAAGAATTTGTCTACCCTAGCCATTTTAACATGGAGACTTCTCACACAAACCACCACCCCTTGGTCCAAGATGATTATCAGCAAATATGGTAAAAGAAGCCATAAAACAAACAACTCTTCTACCTGGAATGCCATAAAGAAAGGGTGTGAAGTATGCTCAAAGGGGATTTCTTGGTCTCCTCACATAAATTTAAATATTAACATATGGGATCTCAAATGGTTTTCACATTCACAAAACTTACGAAATTTACTACATGGTCCTTTATCACCTTACCACTTCACTTTAAAAATAAGGGACCTCTATTCTAATAATAAGTGGGACCTTCAAAAATTGTCCATGGAATTGCCTTATGAAATACAGGAAGTTATTATGAAAACTAAAATACGCAAGAAAGGTCCCATAAGTGATATCCCTATTTGGTCCATCTGCCCAAAAGGAAACTTTAGCACCAAACGTTGCTACTCTATTATTGAACCTACAACACAACATCATGTTGATTTTAACTTGGTCTGGTCATTGTAATGTCCAAATAAAATAAAATAAAATTTTATGGAAATGCATCAATAATAGAATACCATGCAGAAAGTACCTCTCCCAAATTGGTATTAATATAGACCCACATTGCCTTATATGCAAAATAGATTTAATTGAATCCATTACTTACATATTTTTCGAATGTACACCAGCCAAAACTTTTTGGAGAAACATAGGTGGAGTGACTATAAACAACCAAGGGGGTGAGAATTGTCTTATACAACTCCGAGACAAATCTAATACCATAAACCACTCTTTAATTAATTGAAATTTTTTCTTACCATTTTCCATATTGAGTATTTGGATAAATCGTAATAATAACAACCAAAATAATACCTCAAACCCCATTGATATAAATCACATAATCCAAAAAGCACTATAATACTAGTTAATTGCATCACATAACCCAATGCCTGTGGAAAAAATTCAAATAAGGGTTCATTGGACAAAACCACAAAAAGGGTGGTACAAATTAAATGTGGATGTATGTTACACAAAAGGAAAAAGCAGGATTGGTGGAGTCATACAAAATAAAGAAGGAAATTGGATACTTGGTTTGAAAAAACATATAAACACTAGAGGATCAGTGGAAGGAGAACTCAAGGCAATCAAGGAAGGAATAAAAACTGCACACGAATGGAATACATTTCCACTGGAGATTGAGACGGACTGTGCGGAAGCAGTACATGCAATTCTCAATGGAAACAAGCACTATGATTCTCTTGTTAACTCATGCAGGTTGTTAATGCACCGCAGGAAGGCGACCCTCCGCAGGCACAACTTTAGGGAAGGCAACAAGGTAGCACACCTCATGGCAAAGCTAGAAACTACTCACTGGAAGCAAGGGAAATTAGTTTTTGTAATACCACCAAGTAGTGTTGAACATCATGTATTAGTAGGAAAAAACAATATTTCTTTTTTTGTGAAGTACCTAACATTAACTACTTGCAACTCTTTAGCAAGCATAGGGAATGAATGTGCACGACGTGGCACATGTTATGATGTAACAAACAACGTTTAATTTTTCTAGCTATATAAATCCTATTTGCTCAAAAACAAAAGTAAGGCTAACAATTATAATTCCCTAAGAAAGGATTCCAAGCAAAATCACGTTCTTTGTAAGAGTTAGCCAAAGTCATGAATTATAATTTCCAAATAAATATTGACGATTAATGTTGACGTGGGGACTCTACTTACTTACTACGGGATTTTGAGATTTAAGAGAGCAAGGTACAATCTTTTCCAAGAATATCATACGGATTTTTCCCTACTCCAGGTATATTAAGGCTACCCATTCTTTCCTTTGGCATGATCCAAGTGATACTACGTAAACGTAATGTTATTCCACAAGTGGTTATACTCTTAGCAGTTAAGGATGTCTATGTTATTCATTCTTGTAAAATTATATTCAAGCATATCTAAGTATGTCCCTAAGTCTCTATTGAGGTATATGCAAAATATGTTAATTTTTATAATATAGTGATACATGTACATGCATCTTCATGTATTTACCACTGTGCTACAGTCGGTCGGGCAGTTACCACCGATTGGGCAGTTATGTATCATTATTTACTGTTGGTTGGGCAGAAATGCATATTCATTTACCATCGAGCTACGACCGATTAGGAAGTTACACATTTACCATCGAGCTACAGTCAGTTAGGCAGTTACATATTTACCACAAAGCTACGGCCGGTCAGGCAGTCATGCATTTACCATCGAGATACGACCAGTTGGGCAGTTACATATTTACTATCGAGCTACGGAAAATCGGGCAATTACCACTGATTAGTTGGTCAGTCATGCATCATACGATATGGATAATAGATTCAAAGAGAAGTATTATATATATATAAGTATAAGTATGTATATACTATGGCACTTCAGAGATTCGGGTTGATTCTTATATGTCTTTAATTAATGTTGACTTATTGTTACGTTTCAGTTATGCCTTACATACTCAGTACATTATTCGTACTGACGTCCTTTTGTTGGGACGCTGAATTCATGCCTGATGGTATAGATAATCAGATTGTCGAGCCCTCATGGTAGATAAGGTTAGCGTTCAACGAAGAATCGGTAAGACTCCACCTCATTTGGAGTGCATCCGAGTCTATAAGTCATCGTGTTAGAAGTTTTGCTACAGACTTATGGGTAGGCCGGTACCATGTCCCATTTGATGTCAAATAGGCTTAGAGGCTTTGTAGATAGAGTTTCATTTTGTATAGTATGTCAGAGGCCTTGGGCCCATATGTATTCATGTTTTAAGAAAAATGATTTAGTGATACAATGTTTTTCCCACTTACACTTGTACATTATGAGTTGTGGCCATGGTGGCCCATGATAGTTACAAAAGTAATGAGTCCAGCCAAATCGACTTATGTATGTTCTAGTTTTGGCCGAACGATCATAAGTTATAGAGTGGTTCGCTCGGGCCAATACAGCACTGGGTGCTAGCCACGCCTCCCCAGGTTCGAGACGTGACAAAGGTGTACCATGATTTGAGGAAGCACTATGGGTGGCGGAGAATAAAAAAGGATATTGTTGGGTATGTTTATCCGTGTTTGAACTATCAGCAGGTGAAGTACGAGCATCAACAACTCAGTGGTTTGCTTTAGAGGCTTAATATCTAGAGTGGAAGTGGGACGTATCACCATGGATTTTGTGTTTGGGCTTCACGGACCTTGAGGAGATTTGATGCAGTGTGGGTTGTTGTGGATAGGCTGACCAGGTCTACACACTTCATTCCAATCACGATCATCTATTCTGTAGAGAAACTTGTTCGGATTTGTATTCGGGAGATTGTTCGCCTTCATGGTGTGCCAGTGTCTGTTATCTCAAACCGAGGCACACCATTGGCATCACATTTTTGGTGGGAAGTGCAGCGTGAATTGGGCACACGGGTCGAGTTGAGTACGACATTTCATCCACAAACAGACGGGCAGTTCGAGCACACTATTCAGATTTTGGAGGACATGTACGTGCTTGTGTTATTGATTTTGGGGGTTCACGGGATCATTTTCTTCTGTTAGTGGAGTTTGTTTGCAATAAAAGCCATCGGTCGAGTATCCAGATGGATCCTTATGAAGCCTTATATGGGAGATGATGTCGTTCTTCGGTTGGTTGGTTTGAGCTTGGGGAGGCTAGGTTGTTGGGCACTGACTTTGTCCGTGATGCTTTGGAGAAGGTGAAGTGTCACGCCCCGAACCTGAAGAGGTGTGGCCAGCACCCGATGCCATACTCGGACCGAGCGTATCACTCTATAATTGTGAAATCTAGAGGGATAACTCTCAACTTAGGCCGGTGAGGCCATATTCTGAATCATCTGAGAATATCGTGTCTCTCATCTCTGGGGTAAACATACTCAAAAGCTCATTTACATGATTGAACAAGCTGTCGAGGTCGCCATGAACGTCTATAACCAGGAATACCAAGCTGAATATGCACGCAGGGCTAGCAAGGACACAATACTAATATACAAAATATATTGGACTAATCTACAAACCTCTAGATATAACAAAACTGTATCATGGTCGATTTTCTCATTCAACCTAGTTTCAATTGAAAAGCAGAGCAATATGAGAAAAACTCGTTCGTTGAGTTGATCTCCACATACAAAGCTGATTTTAATTAAGAAACAGAGCAACATGTGAAGAGAAACTCAGTTGATGATTTTATCTCCATATTCCACCTCAGTTTTAGTTGAGAAATCGATCGATGAAAAAAATATGAGAAGACAAACTCGTTCCGACAATGTTAAGGTGTTATAATCTCGAAAGGATATTGTTGGACAATCTGAGAAAAAGAAGAGCAAAAGGGTTAGAGTGGATGTATTGAAGGTAAGAGAAAATGTGTCGTGGAGTAAAAAATAAATTTGAGTGTCAAACCAAAAAAGAGTAAGGCTTAGAAGGCAAAAAAAAATTGAAATTTTTGACAAAGATTGTAAGGTATATACAATTCGGCTATATTTTGTTGTATTGTAAAATCTTCTTTTAAAATTTGATCTTGTTTGTATTTGTTTGTTGTTAATTCGTGTCATTTATTTATAGCCTTGGAATATTTATATTCTAGCTGGTGAGCCTTTTCCTGTTACTCATTGGACATCACACACTAATGTGGACATCGTATCAACTTTATAGTCACTTTTGACTGATGTCTAGTTTCAGATGTTTAGGGAAAGCTTTTTTTTTTCTATTTTCTTGATTTTTCTCGAGTTGCTATCTAGGTGTTACTGATTCTTTCTTTAGTGTTTAAGGAGTTGGTTCAAGATAAGTGTGATCAATTTTATGTGAAATTGACTGACAAATGTGTTTTAGTTTTGACCTTTGGGAGTTTGGTGTTGTAAGTGGTTTAAGGTGTTGTGGAAATGAACATGCCGAGGGTAAGTTTGATGGACGCAATACGTTGGTGGATACTAATTTTTTGGGTTTTGAAGAGGTTTCAAAGAAATCACTTATTGATTGTCTTGAGAAGAAATGAAAGTCTGACGAAGACGCAATTAAGATTGGAATCATTTATTGGGGTAAGAATGTGTTTCTAAACACGTTTCTAATCTGAGAGTGCTGAGTATGTGTCCTTTCCTTAGGGTAAGATTGTGTTTCAAACTTTAACGAATTCGGTGAGGGATAGGTTGATGGGAAAGTCTGTGATTTTTAGGCTTGATGGATTTACTCTTGCACTACATGTGTGGTTCTATAAATGATGCGCTGTAGTGGATAAAAAAATTGTTTTTTCATGTCGGAGATCATACACCACACATATTGAATTGGAAAATGATAGACATGCAAACGAGTGAAGACTTCTCTACTGGTTTCTTCAAAAGCATAGAGAATAATGTAGCATCTTTTATTTATTATTGGATTATACATATCTAATACAATGTAATTCACTATGATACATCAAATATATAATTTTGATATGTCTTTGATAAATCCTGGACTGAACAACTTTTTGTTCCATTTGAAGTTTAAAATATGTCTCCTACGACTAAAGAGCTATGGAAATTTACTTTTCTTGTTGAATTTAAAGATGAGTTTTAGAAATATTTGACGTCACATAACAAGAGAAAACTTCATATTGATGATATAGATGATTTTGTAACGGCACCCCTGAAAGAGATTAAGGAGCATGTCCCACCAAAGAAGGTGTCGGGTGTCCAACTTGTTCATTATGGTCTTGGGTTACAGAAGTTAAAGTTATATATATATATATATATATATATATATATATATATATATATATATATATTTGTATTTGTATTTGTATTTAGATTTTGTCTTTTTTTTACTTGCTTCTTTTTGTAGCTCCATCAGCATTTAAAGTCCTTCATGTAATATATTTTTGATAAATTGAAGGAAGTCTTTGAGTTGATAAATTTCAAAGTATGTGTTTCGAACTGTGCATTTTCTTTTATTTTTTAGTTAACTTACTATATTTTTTTTTTGTTTGTAAAAAGAGCTTGGTGGAAGCGAAGATAAATATGGTCCACATAAAGAGGAAGACACCAGTGATGGTCAGGATAATAATAATTTTCTGAGAAATATGGAGTTAGGTGGCAATGAAGATTGGACATGGATTGTTCTATGGTATGTTTACTTGTGGATTCTGCCCTTTCCTTTTTTTCTTTGTCGTTTTTGATAATTTGATTCTTTTTTTTCTGAATAGATCGGTGGAAATGACGGCAAAGATGTTCCACATACTCAAGGAGACACTAGTGCGCATCATCCAAACAATTTTATGCTCAATGAACCAGATCAGTTAGGTGGTCAATATCAAGGAAGAACCTTCTGGTGGTGGTGTAACGACCCGACCGGTTGTTTCGAGAGTTATAGCCATATTTTCCCCATTTCTACTTTTTCATTATTTGTGTAGCTTCATTATGTTGCATCGGGTTGGTTGGTTAGGATTCAGAGTGGTTTTGAAGTGGAATGAGACACTTAGTCTCTTATTTAGGAGTTAAGTTGGAAAAAGTCAATCGGATATTGACTTATGAGTAAACGGTCTCTGATTTGAATTTTTAAGATTCCATTAGCTCTGTTAGGCGATTTTGGACTTAGGAGCATGTTCTGAGTTTAATTTGGACGTCCGTGGTAAAATTAGGTTTGAATTGGCGAAATTGGAAGTTTGGTAATTTCCGGGTCGGTAGTAGAAAACTAGATATCGGGGTCGGAGTGGAGTTTCGGAAGTTGGAATAGATTCGTGGTGACATATTTGACTTGTGAAAAATTTGAGGATACTCGAACAAGGTTTGATTGGTTTCGGCATCGTTTGTAGAATTTAGGAGTGATAAGTTCTTAGGCTTGAATCCGAGTATGATTTGATGTTTTGGTGTTGTTTTGGGTGATTAGTAGGTTTGTCTTAGTTTGAATGATGTTTTGGGACGTGTTGGTGTGGTTGGTTGAGGTCCCAAGGGCCTCAGGTGTGTTTCAAATGGTTATCGGATGAGTTTAGTCGTTGAAAAAGCTGCTGGTGTTGCTGGTGTTGGGTCTCTGATGTTGGGAAGAGCGGGCTGCACAGAATTGGCAAGGACCGCACGGATTTCACGGAGGCGGCAGGATTTCCACGGTCAATGAAAGATTGGACGCGACCGCATGAGACTTTCACGGCCGAGATGGGAATTATGGACCTCGGAGCGAGGCGTGCGCGGGGGCGGTGAAAATTGGCGGACCGCGAAGTGAGGATACGAGGGGTGCACTATAAATACAAGGGTCAGAGTTTTATTTCATATTTTGACCTAAGGAGCTCGGGTTGTGGCGATTGTTTGAAGGTTTTTCAAGAAAATCATCGAGGGTAAATGATTCTAACTCGGATTTGGCTAATATACATGGATATATCACTGATTTCATCATTTGACTAGTACTTTTGGGTGGAAAATTGGGGAAAATTTGTAGAAACTTCATTAAATGGGTTTTGAGAGTTGAATGTCAATTCGAAGTCGGATTTCGATAAATTTGGTATGGTTGGACTCGAGAGTGAATCGGTTTCCTACTTTAGTAAATTTTATCGGATTTTGTGACGTGGTCCAGGGGGGCCGGGTTTGACCGAATTCGGGATTTTTGGTCTAATTTGATCATTTTCATGTGGGGTTCATTCCATTAGCATATATTGATGATAATGTATTTATTTTGGATAGATTCAGAGCGTTTGTTGGCCGAGTCGAGTAGCAAAGGCATTGCAGAGTAGGGTTTTGGCTTGATTAAGGTAATTAACGCTTCCAAACTTGATTCTGGGGGATCGAAACTCCGAACTATATGTTATGTGATTACAATTGAGGTGACGCACATGCCAAGTGATGGGCGTGCGGGCGTGCACCGTGAGAATTATGGCCTGGTTCATTCCATGGCATCGCTTAATGATTATTTCTTGTTGGTATCCGTGTTCCCATCGTATGATTAAGTAAATGTTCTACGAATTATGCTATATATCATGTTAGGGATTCACGCCGATAGTGTTAGGACCCGAGTGGTCGTTTCTTGTTGTCATCTCATTTGTTTTATTATATTCTATACTCAGTCTTAATCATGTGTATCATATTATGTCTCAGTCTCAGATATCATTGTTTGGCACATAATATTATTATTTCGGACTAGTTTCATGGCATTGAGAGTCTGTGTGTGTGAGACTGGAGAGTGATGACTGAGTGAGGCCGAGAGCCTGATGATGACTGACAGTTATGGGATCGGGTTGCACGCCGCAGCATGTTATATTGATTTATTCCTGGATTGGCTTATGAAAGCCTTGGGTTGTAGGAGCCCCTCCGAAGTCTGTAACACACCCCTAGTGAGCGCAGATGATATTCTTGAAGAATTGATTTCTCTGGACATGGATTTGTCCGAAGTATTATTGAGGGATGGATTTCCCAAGACATGGATTGTCTGAAGTATTATTGAGGGGTTGATTTTCCTGGACATGGATTTGTCCGAAGTATTGATATATGGAGATGAATTTCTCCAAAGGGTTGGATTACCCTTTTTCCTCGATACCGAGTGACTATATAGTCAGCAGTGAGTATGTTCTGGGATGGATTTCCTTGGGCCAGATGGCCATATGAGGTACCGAGTGGTTGAGCACTTGAGAGTGGGAGTACATGGTACATTTAATACACATTGTGCATTTGTACTTAGAGATATGCTGAGATTATTACCTTGCATTGTTTAGAATTGCATTACTTTTTTTCTGAGTTGAGTACTTGAACGGAAATCATATCTACTTTACTGCACATTTTAAATGTATTAATTGTTGAGGTTTAGTCCGTCGCTACCTCTCAGCCCATATTTTGGGCTTGTTACTTACTAATTTGGTGTACTCACGCTACCCCTTGCACCTTGTGTGTAGATCTAGGTATCTCGGGCCACAGTAGCGGTAGTTGATCATTCTATTGCGGATCATCTTCAAAGAAAGCGAGGTAGCTACTTGGCGATCGCTGACTCGCCTTTCTCCTTCCCTATCTTTCTTGTGTATTTTGTTGGCTATTTTCCAGACAATGATATCTTGATATATTTTGAAACAGTTGTAGTATGGCTCATGACTTAGTGACACCCGTTGTTGGAATTTATTTTTTCGCAGTTGGAATTTTTATTTATTTCCTTGTTCAGAATTTCAGTTTAAGAAAGGTTGTTATCTATAATTTTAAATGAGAAATCGAATTGGTTAAGAGTGTGTAGGCTTGCCTAGTTCCACGATAGGCACCATCACGGCCGGGTTGTGTTTGGATCGTGACAAGTTGGTATTAGAGCCTAGGTTATATAGGTCTCACAAGTTATGAGCAGGTTTAGTAGAGTCTTGCGGATCGGTACTGAGATGTCTGTACTTATCTTCGAGTGGCTGCAGAACCTTTAGGAAAAATCTCGCATTCTTGAATTCTTGTCGTGCGAATCCATTATTTCTGGTGACTAAACTTCTATTGTTTCATTCTCTTACAGATGGTGAGAACTCATGGTAACAGACATGCTGACCAGCCACTCATTGGGACTGTGAGAGTCCGAAGTCGAGGCCGTGGTAGAGGTAGGGTTGTAGCCCGCCCAACAGCTGGGGCAGTACCTGTGGACCCCCCCCCCCCC
>ML287555.1:0-57008 GCA_005239495.1 Nicotiana undulata | reverse complement strand
AGTTCCCTTGGACCCCCCCCCCCCCATTGTTCCAGATCAAGTTCCAACCGCAGATGCTCCAGCGGGACCAGTTCAGGCACCTCTTGTGCCCATTGTGGTTCCTGGACTTCAGGAGGCCTTGGCCTCGATTCTATCAGTATGCACTGGGCTAGCTTAGGCGGTCTCAGTCACTACGGTCGTAGCTACTTCTCAGGCGGGGAGAGGCACTCAAACTCCTGCCACTCGCACACTGGAGTAGGTTGTTCGGGGACTTCAGACACCGGGGGAACCTCCAACCTAGCCGGTTACACCTGCTCAATATTATGTGGTCCTGTTATGCCTGATGACGAGCAACGTAGGTTGTATATATTTGGTAGACTTCAGCCTCCGACTTTCAGCAGTGCAAAGAGAGAGGATGCCCAGGGTTTCTTACATAAGTATTATAGAATTCTCCGCACAACGGGTATTTTGGAGACCAGTACGATCTCGTTCACTACCTTCCAGTTCTCGGGAGCTGCGTTTACTTGGTGGGAGGCTTATGAGAGGTATAGCCCTGTTGGTGCAGCGCCCCTTACGTGGAAGTAGTTCTCCGCTCTCTTTCTGGAGAAGTATATGCCACAGTCTCGCAGTGAGGAGCTGCGCAGGCAGTTCGAGCAGTTGCGTCAAGATGATACGACTGTGACGCAGTATAAGATGAGGTTTTCTGGTCTAGCTCGTCATGCTATTTGGTTGGTTCCTACCGACAGGGAGAGGGTCGGTCAGGAGGTTCTTGGATGGCCTCTCATATCAGCTTCGGATTCTTATGACCAGAGAGAGGGTGTCTGGTGCTACTTTTGAGGAGGCAGTTGACATCGCTCAAGAGATTGAGTCATTTCGTCGCTAGGAGCGAGTTGAGAGGGAGGCCAAGAGGCCTAGAGGATCTGGTAGTTTTGGTGGTGTTCCATTAGGAGGCAGTTTCAGCACGGTAAAGGTCGTCCACTCAGGCATGCTCAATCAACCCGTCCAGGTCACCATGGTGCGTCATTTGGCCATGGTCCCCACTATTCCCATCATAGCCATTTATCTCTTAGTTCCCTTCAGCTCGGAGTTCGACTCATGCACCATCAGCTAAGGGTTCATCTATGCCTGATTCTTCTAGTGGGTATCCTAGTGCTCGAGGCTCCCTTCAGTACCCACTAGCAGTGGCCGGTAGAGGTTTCTTTGAGTGTAGAGATTTGGGTCATATCATGAGATTCTGTCCCTGCCTTTACGGGAGGTTCATCCCAGCAGAGGAGTCAGCCGTCGGCTTCAATCCAGTTACATCACCACTAACCCACCTAGCTATGGGTGGCGGTCAGTAGCTAGAGGTCGCCCTAGAGGTGGAGGTCGATCTAGTTGTGGTCAGGGTCATTTTTATGCACTTCCAGCCAGACCAGATGTTATGGCTTTAGATGCCTTGATTACATGTATTGTTTAAGTCTGTCACCGAGATGCCTCAGTCTTATTTTATTGCGGTTCCACATATTCATATGTTTCATCATATTTTGCTCATTTTGTGGATATGCCCCCTGAGTCTTTAGTTACATCTGTGCATGTGTCTACTCTTATGGGCGATACTATTGTTGTGGACCATGTGTATCGTCCATGTGTGGTATCTATTGGGGGTCTAGAGACCCGAGTGGATTTGTTATTTCTCAGTACGGTTGACTTCGATGTGATATTGGGCATGGATTAGTAATCTCAATGTCATGATGTACTAGATTGTCACGCTAAGACCGTGACCTTAGTGATGCCTGGATTTCTTAGGGTTGAGTGGAGTGGTTCCATAGATTATGTGCCTAGCAGGGTGATTTCGTACCATAAGTCTCAGCGTATGGTTGAGAAGGGTTGCCTGTCTTATTTGGCTTTTGTGAGGGATGTTAGCCTAGAGACACCCACTATTGATTCTATTTCCGTGGTCCGTGATTTTTCGGATGTGTTTCCTGCAAACCTGTCAAGCATGCCTCCTGTCAGGGATATTGACTTTGGTATTGATTTGGTGTCGGGCACTCAGCTTATTTCTATTCCACCGTATAGTATGGCACCGACGGAGTTAAAGGAATTGAAATATTAGCTTTAGGAACTCCTAGATAGGGGTTTATTCGGCCTAGTGTGTCACCTTGGGGTGCACCAGTTCTATTTGTGAAGAAGAAGGATGGTTCCATGAGAATGTGTATTGATTACAAGAAATTGAACAAGATCAAAGTCAAGAACAAGTATCATTTGCCTCGTAATAGTCATTTGTTTGACCAGCTTCAGGGAGAGAGGGTGTTCTCTAAGATTTATTTGAGGTCCGAGTATCATCAGCTAAATATTCGGGATTCGAATATTCCTAATACAGCTTTCAGAACCCGTTATGGCCATTATGAGTTCTTGGTGATGTCTTTTTGGGCTAACCAATGCCCTAGCAGCGTTCGTGCATTTTATGAATAGTGTATTCCAGCCATATTTGTATTCCTTCGTGATTGTGCTCATTGATGACATCCTGGTGTACTCTCGTAGCCACGAGGAGCATGCTCAGCATTTGAGGGTTGTATTACAGAGATTGAGGGAGGAGAAACTTTAAGCAAAGTTCTCCAAGTGTGAGTTTTGGCTTGGCTTAGTAGCATTTTTAGGACACGTGGTGTCCAATGAGGGTATTAGGTAGATCCGAATAAGGTAGAGGCGGTGTAGAGTTGGCATCGACCTTCCTCAGCCACGGAGATTAGGAGCGTCCTTGGTTTGGCGGGATATTACCGTCGCTTTGTGGAGGGTTTTTCGTCTATTGCTTCGTCCTTGACAAAATTGACCCAAAAGGGTGCTCCGTTTAGGTGGTCGGACGAGTGTGACGAGAGCATACAGAGGCTCAAGACTGCTTTGACCAGAGCTCCAGTGTTAGTTCTGCCATCAGCTTCAGGTTCTTATATTGTGTATTGTAATGCCTCGAGGATAGGCATTGGTTGTGTTTTGATACAGGAGGGTAGGGTGATTTCCTACGCCTCGCTCCAGTTGAAGACCCATGAGAAGAATTATCTGGTGCATGATATGTAGTTAGCGTCCATTATTCACGCCTTAAAGATTTGGCGTCATTATTTGTATGGGGTCCATTGTGAGATTTATACTAATCACCAGAGTCTACAACATCTATTCAAGCAGAAAGACCTGAATTTGAGTCAGCGGAGATGGTTGGAGCTTCTCAAGGACTATGATATCACTATTCTATACCATCTGGGGAAGGCCAATGTGGTGGTCGATGCCTTGAGTCGTCGGGCAGAGAGTTTGGGAGAGTATAGCATATCTCCCGACAGTAGAGAGACCTTTAGCATTGGATGTTCAGACCTTAGCGGGCCATCTTGTGAGATTGGATATTTCGGAGCCTAGTCGGGTATTGGCTTTTGTAGTCTCCAGGCCTTCTATTTTGACTGCATCAGGGAATGCCAATATGATGACCCATACTTGCTCATTCTTCAGGACAGGGTCCGGCGAGGTGATGCTAGGGATGTGACTATTGGTGATGACGGTGTGATAAGGATACAGGGTCGGATATGTGTGCCTAATGTAGATGGGTTTCGAGAGTTGATTCTTGAGGAGGCCCACAACTCACGGTATTCCATTCATCCAGGTGCTGCAAAGCTATATCAGGATTTGAGACAACATTATTAGTGGAGGCGGATTACGAAGGATATAGTTGGGTTTGTAGCTCGGTGTCTCAATTGTCAGCAGGTTAAGTATGAGCATCAGAGACCGAGTGTCTTGCTTCAGAGGTTAGATATTCCGGGGTGGAAGTGGGAGCGGATCACCTGGACTTTGTAGTCAGGCTCCCATGGACTTCGAGGAAGTTTGATGCTATATGGGTTATTATGGATCGCCTAACCAAGTCTGCGCACTTCATTCCCGTTGGTACTACTTATACTTCAGAGCGGTTAGCTGAGATTTATATACGAGAGATTATTCGTGTGCATGGCATCTCAGTTTCCATCATTTCTGATAGAGGTACTCAGTTCACATTGCAATTTTGTAGGGTCGTGCAGTGGGAGTTGGGTACAAAGGTTGAGTTGAGAACAACTTTTCACCCTCAGACAGACGGGCAGTCCAAGCGCACTATTCATATACTAGAGGACATGTTCCGCGCTTGTGTCATTGATTTTGGGGGTTCATGGGACCCGTTTCTTCAACTCGTGGATTTTGCATATAATAATAGTTATCAGTCTAGTATTCAGATGACTCCATACGAGGCTTTATATGGGAGGAGATGTATATCTCTGATTTGATGGTTTGAGCCGGGTAAGGCTAGACTCTTGGGTACAGACTTGGTGCAGGATGCTTTAGATAAGGTGAAATTGATTCAGGAGCGGCTTCGCACGACGCAGTCTACGCAGAAGAGTTATGCTAATAGGAAGGTCCGAGATGTATCTTTCTTTGCTGGAGAGAAGATTCTGCTGAAGGTATCACCCATGAACAGTGTCATGAGGTTAGGGAAGAGGGGCAAGTTGAGCCCCAGATTCATTGAGCCTTTTGAGGTACTCTGAAGGATTGGGGAGGTGGTATATGAGCTTGCCTTGCCACCTAGTTTGTCGAATGTGCATTCAGTGTTTCATGTTTCCATGCTTCGGAAGTATGTCGGGGACTCGTCCCATGTTTTGGACTTTAGCACGGTTCAGTTGTAGGGTGATATGACTTATGATGTTGAGCCGATAGCTATTTTGGATTGGCAGGTTAGAAAATTGAGGTCAAAGAATATAATGTCAGTGAAAGTGCAGTGGAGAGGTCAGCCTGTGGAGGAGGCCACCTGGGAGACCGAGCGGGAGATGTGGAGCAGATATCCACACCTATTTGAGGCTCCAGGTATGTTTCAGGACTCGTTTGAGAACAAATGTTTATTTAAGAGGGGGAGGATGTAACGACCCGGTCGGTCGTTCCGAGAGTTATAGCCCCATTTTCCCCATCTGCTTCTTCATGATTTGTTCAGCTTCATTATATCGCATCAGGTTGTTTGGTTAGGATTCAGAGTGGTATTGGAGTGGAATGAGACACTTAATCTCTTATTTAAGAGTTAAGTTGGAAAAAGTCAACTGGATGTTGACTTATGAGTAAACGACCTTGGATTTAAATTTTTATGATTTCGTTAGCTCTTTAAGGTGATTACGGACTTAGGAGTGTGTTCAGACTGTAATTTGGAGGTCTGTGGTAGAATTAGGCTTGAATTGGCAAAATTGGAATTTTGGCGATTACAGGGTTGATAGTGGAAAATTAGATATCATGGTTGGAATGGAATTTCGGAAGTTTGAATAGATTCGTGGTGTAATATTTGACTTGTGTGCAAAATTTGAGGATATTCGGACAAGGTTTGATCGGTTTCGACGTCGTTTGTGGAATATAGGAGTTATAAGTTCTTAGGCTTGAATCCGGGTTTGAATCCGTGTTTGATTTGATGTGTTGGTGTTATTTTTAGTGATTAAGGTTCGGCTAAGTTTGAATGATGTTTTGGGACGTGTTGGTAAGGTTGGTTAAGGTCCTGAGACCCTAGGGTGTGTTTCAAATGGTTATCGGATTACTCTAGCTATTGAAAAAGTTGTCGGTGTTGTGGTGTTTGGTCTCTGATGTTGGGAAGCGCAGGCTACACAGAATTGGCGCGGACTGCAATAGGATTTTGTGGAGGCGACAGGATTTCCGCGGTCAACAGTGGAGGATGGCGCGGACAGTGGAAGATTGGACGTGACCCCAGGAGATGGAGACTTTCCCGGCCGCAGTGGGAATTCCGCCGACCGCGGTGAGGCGTGCGCGGGGGCGGTGAAAATTGGTGGACCGCGAAGTGAGGATCCAAGAGGTGCACTATAAATACGAGGGTCAGAGTTTTATTTCATATTTTGACCTAAGGAGCTCGGTTTGTGGCGATTGTTCGAAAGTTTATCAAGAAAATTATCGGGGTAAGTGATTCTTACTCGGATTTTGCTAATATACATGGATATATCGCTGATTTCATCACTTGATTAGTACTTTGGGGTGGAAATTGGGGAAAAGTTTTATGAGAGTTGAATGTTGATTCGAAGTCGGATTTCGTGACTGGACTCGAGAGTGAATAGGCTACCTATTTTTGTAAATTTTATCGGATTTCGTAACATGGATCCGGGGGCCGGGTTTGATAAAACTCAGAAATTTTGGTCTAATATTTATAATTTTCATACGGGGTTCATTCCTTTAGCATATATTGATGATAATGTATTGATTATGGATATATTCGGAGCATTTGGTGGCCGAGTCGAACGGCAAAGGCATTGCGGAGTAGGGGTTTGGCTTGATTGAGGTAAGTAACACTTCCAAACTCTGTTCTGAGGGATCGAAACCCCGAACTATATGTTATGTGATTAGAATTGAGGTGACGCACATGCCAAGTGACAGGCGTGCGGGCGTGCACCGTGAGAATTATGGTCTGTTTCATTTCATGGCACCGCTTAATGATTCTTTCTTGTTGGTAACTGTGTTCCTATCACGTGATTAAGTAAATTTGCTGCAAATTAAGCTAGATATCATTTTAGGGCTTCGCGTCGATACTGTTGGGACCCAAGTGGTCGTTTCTTGCTGTCATCTTATTTGTTTCATTATATTTTGTACTCAGTGTTAATCATGCATATCATATCATATCATATCATATCATATCATGTCTTGGATGTTATTGTTTGGCACATCATATGATTGTTTCAGACTAGTTTCATGGCATTGAGTGTCTGTGTGTGTGAGACTGGAGAGTGATGACTGAGTGAGGCTGAGATCCTGATGATGAGTCACAATTATGGGATCGAGCTGCACGCCGCAACATGTTATATTGATTTATGCCTAGATTTGATTATGATAGCGCTTGGGCTGTAAGAGCCCCTCCTGAGTCTGTAACACACCCTCAATGAGCGCAGATGATATTATTGAGGGATGGATTTCCCTAGACATGGATTTGTCCGAAGTATTATTAAGGGATGGACATCCCTGAAAATGGATTTGTCCAAAGTATTGATACCTGGAGATGGATTTCTCCGCAGGGTTGGATTACCATTTTTCCTCAGTACCGAGTGACTATATAGTCAGCATTGAGTATGTTTTGGGATGGATTTCCCTGGGCAGGTGTCCATATGCGGTACCGAGTGGTTGAGCACTTGAGAGTGGGAGTACATGGTACATTTCATACACATTGTGCATTTGTACTTAGAGATATGCTGAGATTATTTCCTTGCATTACTTTATTTCCTGAGCTGAGTACTTGAATGTAAAGCATGTCTACTTTACTGTATAGTATAAATGTGTTAATTGTTGAGGTATAGTTTGTCATACCTCTCAGCCCATAGTTTGGGCTTTTTACTTACTGAGTTGGTGTACTCACGTTACCCCATGCACCATGTGTGTAGATCTAGATATCTCGGGCAATGGTAGTGGCAATTGATCATTCTATTGTGGATCATCTTCGGAGAGATCGAGGTAGTTGCTTGGCGATCGTAGACCTGCCTTTCTCCTTCCGTATCTTCCTTGTGTATTTTGTTGGATATTTTTAGAAAATGTTGTCTTGATAAATTTTGAAACAATTGTAGTATGGCTCATGACTTAGTGACACCCGTTGTTGTGATTTATTTTTCCGCACTTCGATTTTTTTATTTATTTCCTTGTTCAGAATTTCAGATTAAGAAAAGTTGTTATCTATAACTTTTAAATGAGAAATCGAATTGGTTAAGAGTGTGTAGGATTTCCTAGTTCCACGATAGGCGCCATCACGACCGGGTTAGTTTTTGATTGTGACAGGTGGTCCTATTATGTCTGGTGCTAAATTAATTGTCACACCAAAAGGAGCGCATGCTGGGGTTGTTCGTGAGATGACACGTGTTGATGAGGCGGCAAGGGAGATGAATTAAAAATATGAGAAAGAGGTTCCTGAATATCAGACTGACGTTGTTGGTGTGACTGCAAGTGTTGATGAGGCGGGATCGGAGAGGAAGGAGCAATCTGAGAAATAGGTTCCCGAATATCATACTGTTATCTACAAGCTTGTATTAATTCATGAAGTTTATCTAGAAATGCAAAAAAGAAAGAGATGTCATGCAAACGTCGTGCAGTCCTCGTACATTATTGTATTTGATTCATCTAGTAGTTGTGTTGTTGCAGCATAAGAAAAAAAACCAAATTTATGCTGTTAAGCATCCTTTTAAAAAAAAAATCAGAAATGGTTGTTTGTTGAATGTATTTGTTGCGTGGGTCAAAGAAGGGAAATGCTAAGAAAAGTATGTTTTGAATTTCTGAGTTTTGTTTAGTTTCATATTTTAATATATTGCCATTTGTAGGATTGTATATCAAATCTTGTACCTCTTTTGTGTATATCTGTTACCAGAAATAAAATTTAACAGAAGCATATTAGTAAACTGAAGCCTGGATATCATGTTGATTAACAAAAATAGTTTCACACTTCGAGATATAGTGGTATGCCTTTGGATGACACAATATATGTAATAAATTACTTTTACTATTTTTTTAATTTATAGATTTGGTTTCCTATTTTATACTATTATAGTGATTAATTTTTTTTGTTATGTTTTGATTCAACACACTGATGTTTAGTTCTATTATTTGAGGAAGAAAGGAAAGTATGACAAATATCTACCTGTAAAATTCACCACCACAGATTAGTACTTTGATGAGAAAATTAACGAGTTGTGGGAGGTGTTTATTGATATATGTGGATTTAAGGAAGTGTGCCATCTGAAACATATCATTGCAGAGTATATTTAGGGGTATGTCTGGATGCCAATGTTTCATGGAACACTATGGAGCATGTCTTAATGCCAATCAATGTTGCGGAACAATGGCATTAGATAATTATCCTACAAGGATAGGTGCATATATGTATATGACTCTATACGCGGTGGAGCTGGTCATCAAGCCAAAGTTCATAGCAACAATGACCAAGTTTGTTGTCCTGCTGCCTCATTTCCTTTTTTACACGCATTTCTATTTAAATAAAAAGGATATTAACTGGTGCATTGGTGTATACAAATCAAAGGACATCACTCCTCCATTTGATGTAACAATAGTTGAATGAATGTCTTAACAAGTAGAAGCGTATGAATTTCTTTACACACAATCTGGATTTTTTTAGATTCTGTAGTTTGATACTTGTAAGAACATATAATCATTGTTTTTATTTTAATTTTTGTAGTGATTGTGGTATATTTGCGGCATCATTAGCCGAGTATTTCATTGAGGGCAAGACGCCTAAATTCAATGCATATGCACACCGGCACAAGTTTTCCACTCTCTTGTGGGATTATTCCAGAAACAAGGTCCAACTGAACGTAGAAATTGACTATGAGATTATTGGCATAAAGAATAAGTCGCGCAAGAGCAAGAAGTAGTTACCTTTGTAGATGAACTCGATAATTTTATTTTGTATTGTGTTCTGTTATTTAATCACTATCGTAACAGATTAGATGTGTTTGTGTTTGAATTTTATTAATACTTTTAAGATTTGTAAGGAAAATCATATTGTTACTATGTTATAAAGGTTTAATGAATTTTAGTGCAATATTGAAGTACTGCAATTTAGTTAATTTTTGGATTTTCTCTGATTTTGTGTTGCAAATTCAAGATATGAAAAATATATAGTAGTTTATGATACACATTATCTGTAAGGTTGTTTCTACAAGATACATGCATTATCACGACCCAACTCCCACCGGAGCCAAATATATGATACAAATAACTGAAATACTACTACAACTACTCCCAAATCTGGTGTCAACGTGTACATGAGAACTACTAAGTATCAAATTTAAACCAAATACTTTGCACAATTGTCTAGTAATAAAAAAGTACTGAAGAAAATAAAGGAAAAGAGAGTCAAGGTCTACGGACATCATAAAAGCTACCTTGAAATCTCCGAGCACTGGTACTAGCACGGATCTAGCAATCATCACGTCCGGATGTACCCGAATCTGCGCACGAAGTGCGGAGTATAGTATGAGTACAACCGAATCCATGTACTCAATAAGTGGTAGAACGTCTCGCGCATATCAGGCTCCGAACGACTCGAATCCATTCATGAACAACTGAATATCAACAAAACATGCCGTAGAAAACAACTTCAAACAATAAAGCTAATGTCTTTAATTAAAATCGGATAGTCAACTTAAAAAGTCAACCCTGGGCTCACACCTCATAACCTGAAGAAATTCACAACTTCCGAACACACATTCAATTCAAGTACAACCATACAAAATTCATCCAATTCCAACCACAAATCAACCCTCAAATCCTCAAATCTCACTCTCCAATACACAGTCCAAAAATTCCTATATTCCATCTTAGATTCATGAACATTAGGTCTAATAACCAACGGGTAATCAATATCTAATAATAAAAGTGATTAATAAAGTTACCTCTTCACTTCTAGCAAAAGGCCTCTCAATAATCGCCTTTAGCCGAGCACTAGAAGTCCAAAATGATAGAAATAACTTAAACCCTCAACTTATAAGTTTGTTAGTGAATCTGCATCTGCGGTCACTTGACCACATATGTGGTCCCGCTTCTGCTTATCATTGGCCGCATATGCGGTTCCTCCAAAATCTAGCCTTCATCTTCTGCAGACAAAATCACATCTCTGATCCCGCAAGTGCGAAAAATGACTTGCACCTGCGCTTTTCCAACTCTAGTCAAACTTCGCTCCTACGACCCCTTACTCGCAGAAGCGATCTCGGTTCTGCACGAAATCTTTCGCATCTACGACAATCTCCCAAGCCAAGCCAACCCCGCATTTGTGATCAATGGGACACACTTGCAGATCCGCACCTGCAGACGAAACTTCACATGCGCGGTTACACTAGAGATGGAGCCATCAGCATAACCTTAAGTCCAAACATCAATCTGATTTCAATCCGAATCACACCTTATATCCCCGGGACTCCATCCTAACATACAAACAGGTGCAAAAACACGATATGAACTTAGTCGAAGCCTTAAATCACATCAAACAACATGGAAATCATGAATCACACCTCAATTCAAACCTAATGAAACTAATGAACTTCTTACTTCTAAAACTAATGTCGCGCCATATCAATAAACTTGGAATGTCCTAAAAAATTTCACTCTACTCCAAAATAACACAACAGACCTATTCCAATTTCCTGAAATCAAAATTCAGACTCGGTATCGACAAAGTTAACTCTCATTCATACTTCCAAACCTTCAACTTTAAAACTTTCACCAAAAAGCCTCAACCAGCCTATAGACCTCCCAATCAATATCGGGACATACGCCTACGTCCAAAATCACCATATTAAGTTATTGGAACCATCAAATTTCCATTCTGGAGTCATCTACACAAAAGTCAAACTCTGAAAACTCTTTCCACTGAAGCTTCCAAATTTGGGACTAAGTGCCCCAATTCACCCCGAAACCTCCCGGAAACCAATCCAACCATCACGGAAATGAAAATAGTAAGAGCAATAAATAGGGGACATGGCTACAATATACAAAAAAACTAGTCGGGTCGTTACGTTCTCCCGCTCTTACATAAACATACATCCTCCAACGGGTCTAGAATTATACTTGGAGTCTCAAATACGTGCGGATAATTGTTACGCATCTCCCGCTCATTCTCCCAAGTAGCCTCCTTGATTAGTTGGACTCTATACTAAACCTTTACCAAAGTTATATTATTTGATCTCAACTTGTGAACCTGACGATCCAAAATGGCCACCGGCTCGTCAATCCCCATATAGCTGAACCGTGATGAAGTCCAAAATATGTGACAGGTCACCATAATACTTCCGGATCATAGCAACATAAAACACTTGGTGAACACCCGATAGACTAGATTGCAATGAAAGCTTGTATGCCACCTCTCCAACTCTCTCAAGCACCTCAAATGGACTAATATATCGAGGGCTTATCTTGCCTTTCTTCTCGAACGTCATCACACCCTTCATGGGAGAAACTCTAAGAAACAACTTCTCATCAACCATATATGCAACATCACAAACCTTCGTATCATCATAACGTTGTTGTCTGGACAACATCATACAATGTTGTTCCTGAATCATCTTGACCTTCTCTGTTGCATCACAAACCAAATCCGTTCCAAACAACCTAGCCTCTCCAAGCTCACACCAACCAATCAGAGAATTGCATCTCCTCCCATACAAGCCTTCATAAGGAACATTAGGAAACCCGATTGAAAGCTTTTGTTTTACGCGAATTTGCTAACAGTATGAACTGATTGCATAACCCTCCGAAATCCATAACACATGCACGTAACATATACTCCAATATTTGAGTTGTGTGCTCAGACAGCCCGTTTGTTTGAGGATGGAATGTTGTACTCAACTAAACCCGTGTGCCCAAATCTCACTGCACTGCTCTCCAAAATGCAATGTGAACTGCGTGCCTCGGTCAGAAATGATAGAAACGAGCATTCCATGGAAGCAGATAATCTCTTAGATGTAAATCTGAGCCAACCTCTCTACAAAATAGGAAATCACCACCAGAATGAAGTGTGTGGACTTAGTCAACCAATCCACAATAACCCAAACTATGTCATACTTCTTGAAAGTCCGTGGGAGCCCGACAACGAAATCCATGGTTACACGCTCCCACTTCCACTCTAGTATCTCTAATCTCTGAATCAATGCTCCCGATTTCTAATGTTCATACTTCACCCGTTAACAATACAAACACCAAGAGACATACGAAACGATAACTTTATTATTCTCCGCCACCAAAAGTGATGTTTCAAGTCATGGTACATCTTTGTGACACTTAGATGAATAGAATAGCGCGATATGTGAGCCTCTTCAAGGATCAAATCTCTAAACCCATCAACATTTGGAACACAAATCCGTCCATGAAACCGCATAACACCATCATCACCAATCACAACCTCCTTAGCACCATCCCGTTGCATTGTATGCTTCAACACCAACAAATAAGGATCATCAAACTAGCGAGCCTTGATACGCTCCAACAACGATGACTGAGTCGCAACGCAAGAAAGAATCAGAATGGGCTCCGAAACATCAAATATCACAAACTAATTGGCTAAGGCCTGAACATCCATGGCTATTGGCCTCTCAGATGCCGCTAAATATGCCAAACTGCCCATACTCTCCGCCTTTCTACTCAATGCATCGGCCACCACATTGGCCTTACCTAGATGATATAATATAGTGATTTCATAGTCTTTCAACAACTCAAACCATCTCCGTTGCTGCAAATTAAGATCCTTCTAGTTGAACAGGTGCTGGAGACTTTGATGGTCACTATAGATCTCATAATGAAGGTTTTACAGATAGTGCATCTTCAATGCTTGAACAATAACTTCCGACTCAAAGTCATGTACATGGTAATTCTTCTCATGGAGCTTCAATTGCCGAGGTGCATAAACAATCACCCTACCTGTCACAACCCGGTATAAGACCGCGATGGATAATCGACAATAAGGGACAATCATCACTAAGATTGTTGATAATCTACTAATCATGAATATAAACTAATAAGCTGAACAAGCATAAACATCGATGATAAGAACTGTACAATCTAGAAAGCCGATAAGGCTAACAGAAGCTAATATATAAAAGCATACTAACTTCACAGGTGCACATCTACATACCTCTAGGAGTGCTAGACTAAAGAAGTACTGGACGCAACAGGACCCCGCCATACCCAAACCAGCTCCATTTTTTACCCACAAGGTAAGTAACTTTGGGAGTAAGTGGAGTGACTCCAATAGTTGATGGATGGATTATTGATGTGGCTCAAATGTTGATCTATTGTACCTGCACGACATGAAATGCAACACCCCATAAGGGATGTGAGTACGATATATACAAAGTATGTAGGGTGAAAAGTAAATGTAAAACATACTAAAGCATGACTATAAGACGAAAATATGAATATAACCTGAAAACTAAATAAGATTTTGAACTAGCAACTGATCTGGAACTGAACCAAAGATTAAGCTCAAACTGTGTTGAAACTTAACAACTAACTGAACTGGTACGTGTATGGTGTTATGGGCTATATTCCCCTCTCCCCCCAATCAGGTAAGTGTAAAACTGAACAAGCCTCATGTATAGTCATGCAATGCAAATTGTATCTATATTCTCGTATATAACATGTCTAACTAGTGTTATGGGCTTTATCCCCCCGGCAGGTAAATATATAATCAACAGGTCGGCTAATGTTATGGGCTATCTTCCCCCAGCATATAATCAATGGACCTCGCTGGTGTTATGGGCTATATCCCCCAGCATAATTAAATTAAGCATTTATGAGGCATAACACATGTGGCCTCATTATATGGACTCAAGAGATTATGAAGGAAACCATAAACAGAATCACAAGCTTAATTTGACGTTCGTCGTCCATAAGTTGGACGGAAAAGCCTATCCCCATTTTAGGGAGAACATGACAATATATATGAGATACTAAGGTTAATTAACTCATTATTATACCTATAAATTCAATTTAGAACCAAGGAACCCAAGATTTGTCTAACTCTTCGAATTTCTAATAATTTCAGCAAAGTTTCCCCTAAACTGGATGATCCCCAAAAATAACAGCAAACATCACAATATACACGGGAAGGTATACCCGTACAAGATGATAAAATAAAACTAAAGTAGAACTAGTTATCCACAATAGTGTCAAACAATCGACAAAACGAAATAGTGAATGTAATGTCGACTCATAGAGGCTAACTTGTGACATGAAAGTCTAAAAATGATTGAGAAATAATCTAAGCATCAACACATAAAAATGAAGCTTGTATAATCTTAAATGAATCTATTAGGATAATATGAGGTTATTTATACGTTAAAAACATCAAAGGAATGGAACAAACAGATGTCCGGATGGCATAGTCCAAATTGGCGATTTTCCCTTTTTGTGTTGTGTTTTGATGTTCCGACTTCCGACCTAAACTAT
Organism: Nicotiana undulata; assembly: GCA_005239495.1. Taxonomy (NCBI): domain Eukaryota; kingdom Viridiplantae; phylum Streptophyta; class Magnoliopsida; order Solanales; family Solanaceae; genus Nicotiana; species Nicotiana undulata. The sequence goes on along the minus strand of ML287555.1, from coordinate 42,077 downwards.
TTTCTTTCATAATTCACATATGGAATTGAATAATATATAAGGAAACTATACATTCTGATATTTCCCTTGAAACCCCCTTAAAATATCAATAAGAAAGGCTATAACATAGTTAAACTAAATCATTCCAAAAACGAAACAAAAATCCTACATACCTCTTGTGTTCTTTCTTCCAAACATTTGATCCACACCCTTACTTCTGATTGTATAAATAATATATAGAGGTGAAAATATTCCTTATCCATGAAGATATTTCCAAACACGAGTTATAAGGAGAAGGATGGAAAATTCTTACCTATGTCGTAAGGATCGGGTTGATGTGTTCGCCTCTTGATTTTGAGCTGCGGATGATGGAATTGCTTCAAAACGCTAGGAATGTGTTTAGGATGTCTAGAGGGAGTTTTTAGGTCTGATTTTGATCGAAATAAGGCTTAGAGATGAATTCCAAAACATTCTATAGGAAAATAATTCTCAACAGACCTTGTGGGTCCCAAAGGGAGCTGATTGCGCAGTCTCGCAAAAATTCAAATATCTCTCTACTCCGATATCACATTGATTGAATTGGTAACTAGACTCATAGATATTCAATTTGGTGGGTGGATCACCCCCTAAATCCAACTATTTGAGATAAAATCTTAGTAATATTAGACCTAAAATTTAAGTAAAATTATGAACGTAACTTGCGGTAACTTTTGTCGACTTTTGTTTCATAACTCGTTTGACTTCAAAACATAACACACGACTATAATATGACTGAAATACTTCATAACATCACCTACACATCATGTTAAGCACCCTAGTATCACCCCCAAAATTATGGGTTATAACATTCTCAACTTGACAACTTTCAACGAAACTTATTTTCTTCGATTCGTCTAGCTTCTAAACCTTCCAACCCTCTTGGTACTTGCAGTTCATGATCTTAAATGTTTTCTACCTCGAAGGTAACATGATTAAATTACCTTATGTACTTCCAAAGGTGATCTCATTTTAGAGCTTATATCAACTGAATTATGACGAACTTTTAAGTATGAAAACATGGGGTGTAACACTGCAGTCCTACATCAGCACCGCGCCGAGCCCAATTCGCGAAGCATCAAAATACACAGTGTAAGATCCCAAACCCGTAGGCAATACCAACACTAGGGCGGTAGTCAATGCAGTCTTAAGCTTATGAAAGCTCTCCTCACACTCCTTAGACAACCTGAGTGGCGCACCCTTCTTGTCAATATAGCCAAAGGTGGAGCAATGGACGCGAAATCCTCCACAAAAAAAATGGAGATAATAACCTGCCAAACCCAAGAAGCTTCAAATCTCTGTACCTGAAGATGGTCTAGGCCAACTCTGATCTGCCTCAATTTCTTTGGATCTACCTTGATCCCATCACTAGACACCAGGTGGCCTAAGACGCCACTAAATCAATTCAAAACTCACAGTTGGAGAATTTAGCATATAGGTTCTTCTCCCTTAATGTCTAGAGTAAAATCCTCATATGCTACTAATAATCTTATTGGCTACGTATGTTCACCAGTATATCATCAATGAATACGATGACGAATGAATCAAGTCATGGGTTGAATGTACTGTTCATCAAATGCATAAAGGCGGTTGGGGCATTTGTCAGCCCGAAAGACATCACTAGGAACGCGTAGTGGCCATAGTGGGTCTTGAATGTCGTCTTCGGAATATTAGAATACCAAATCTTCAACTAATGATACCCCGACCTAAAATCAATCTTCGAAAACACTCTAGAACCTTGTAGCTGGTCAAATGAGTCATCAACCCCGTGGTAGTGGGTACTTGTTCTTAATTGTAACATTGTTCAAGTGCTTATAATCTATACACATCCGCATAGTACCATCCTTTTTCTTCACAAATAGAACCGGTGCACTCAAAGGTGAAACACTAGGCCTAACGAATCTCTTATCAAGTATCTCTTGAAGTTTTTCCTTCAAGTCCTTCAACTTTACTAGTGCAATACTATACGGAGGAATAGAGATGGGTTGGGTTCCCGACACTAGGTCAATACCAAAATTAATGTCCTTGTCAGGTGGCATGCCTGGCAGGTCTACAGGAAACACATCTGGGAAGTCTCTCGCTACCAGAACTGACTCAACAGTGGGAGCATCAATACTAACATCCCTCACGAAGGCCAAATATGCCAAACATCCCTTCTCAACCATCCGTTGAGCCTTCAAATTTTAAATCACTTTATTAGGAACATAATCCAAAGAACCTCTCCACTCTAACCTTGGCACCCCTGACATCAGCAACGTCACAGTGATAACATGAATATCAAGGATGGCGTGATATGGCGAAAACCATTCCATGCCCAAAATAATGACAAATCAACCATGTTAAGACATAAAAGATCAACTCCCGTCTCATGAATCCCAATATCCACCACACATGATCGATATACACGCTCCACAATAATAGAGTCACCTACCGGTGTATATACATCAACATGCATAACTAAAGAATCACAGGGCATGTCCGAATAACTAGAAAAGTACGATGATATATATATATATATATATATATATATATATATATATGAATAAGTGGAACCATGGTCAAATAATATTGAAGCATCCCTGTGGCACACCAAAATAATGCCCATGATCACTGTGTCTAAATCAACTATCTTGGCATAGTGAGAAAAGCATAGCATCGAGACTGAACACCACCTGACGACCTCCCCCTCTATGGCAACCTTGAACTGCCCGAGTCTCACCCCGAGTTGGCTGAGCGGGTGGTGTAGTAACTGGTGTGGTAGTCATAGCCTAACCTCTATACTGAACGGAACCTCCCATAAGATGGGGAAAATACCTCCTCACAAGCATCTAACCTCTATACTAAACGGAACCTCCCATAAGACGGGGGAAATACCTCCTCACATGCCCCAACTCTCCACACCCCAAGCAACCTCGATCCAGAGATGGCAGCAGGCTTGGATCAGACCACCAGAACTAGAATAGCCACTAGAAGAACACGGTAGTGATGAACCTTGAACTGATGGAGCATGCTACGACCTCTAAGCTAGAAGTGCACTAAAAGATGATAGACTCGGATGAGTATTGTATGAACCATGACTAGCTGATGCACCACATTGAACCAAACAAGCCATCTGAGCGAGCCTATAAGGATGACCTTTGCTGTGATATGACCGACCTCTAGATGAGGTATCATTCAAAACACCTTAAAACGCTTGTCCTCTTTCCCTCCCGCTTATCGTGCTCAAGCCTGCGAACTAACTCAAAGTGCCTAGCAATATTGATCACCTGATCAAACCTAACATCAGTCTCACCCTCTCGAGCCAAACTTAAGGATAGACCATAGCTGAGCCATCAATGAACCTCTTAATCCTCTCTCTCCCTCACAGTAGGAATTAACCACATTGCATGACGGTCCGGATCTACGAACCTCATCTCATAGTGAGTCACTAACCTACCCTCATGGCATAGCTACTCAAATTGCCAATGAAACTTCTCTCAAAGAGTCTGGGGAACAAACTTATCTAAGAAGAGAACTGAGAACTCATGCAATGTGAGTAATGTTGCGCCATTTGGCATGCTCAACTCATATGTGTACCACCATTTGTAGGCTGCCCTGTTAGCTCGAATGCAGTAAATGCAACTCCATGGTGTCCAAAAAACCTGTTACACGAAGAATCTGCTGATACCTATCAAGAAACTCCTGAGCATCCTCTGACTCTGACCCGTTGAATTTTTGAGGCTTAAGCCTCCCAAACCGCTCCAATCTCTTCTGATTCTCATCACTCATAGGTGGACCAACCTCTGCCCGAGCAGTAGCAACTGACTAAATCAGTAACATCCCCGATGTTTGAAGTCCTTGAGCTAGCTACTCTGGAGTACAAGCAACAAGAGTCTTAGCACCTCCCCCAGCCTGTAAGGTGGGTGGTGCAGCTGGAACTAAAACCACCTAAGCCAGGCTCGTGCACACAGTCAAAATCTTGGCTAAGGCCTCTTGATGGCGTGGGATCATAATGGGCAATGCTGGTGCCTGAGTTGGTCCCATCGGCTCAGCAACATCTGGTATCTGCTCCTCAACTGGAGAAGTTGGTGGCTCCACAAGTTCCACTCTAGTTGTAGTACGAACCCCACTTCGGCATGTACCACAGCCAAAACCTCTCGCATCCCTAACTAGTGGTACTAGTGGTCGTCCACCTGCTCTGGTCGCACGTTTCCTCACCATTCGTAAGAGAATAGAAGAATAAAAGTTCATATTCCGGATATAACTCTTCCACACGACAAACATGCAAGAAGTGGAGTTTCCTAACAGTTTGGTAGCCTCTTAAAGATAAGTACAAATTTCTTTGTATCGATCTTTAAGATGCTACTGACTTTCTCATGATTGGTGAGGCCTAAGAAAACTAGTACTCTAATACCAACTTGTCATGACCCAACTCCCACCGGAGCCGCGATGGCACCTAATGCTACTTGTCAGGTAAGCCAACAGTCACATAATAGCGTAACTTTTGAATCATTTTCAATAAACTCAAGAGCGGAAATATCATAAATATCTTATACAAATAACTGAAATACTACTACAAACACCCCAAAATCTAGTGTCAATGAGTACATGAGCACTACTAATTATCAAACATAAACCAAAACCATAGTACAACTCTTTGAGTAGTAGAAATGTACTAAAGAAATAAAGGAAAAAAGAGTCAAGGTCTGCGGACATTATAGCAGCTACCTTAAAATCTCGAAGCATTGGTACTACCAGAGATCAAGCAATCACCATGTTCAGATGCACCTGGATCTTCACACAAAGTGCGAAGTACAGTATGAGTATAACTGACCTCATGTACTCAATAAGTAACATAACTCACCTTGGGCTGAAAGCAGTGCGAACCAAGAAGAAGACAGTCAAAATCTAGTATAATGACAACATATATATATAATGATGGCAATAACAATAAGTAACTCAAAGGGATTACCATATTCGGCTCGTTCATATGACAAAAATTTAGACATGCTTTCAGGTTCAACAATTAAAGCCCAACACTGATAGAATCATGTCAATAACAACTAGCATGAGGAATGGCCCTATCTCTATGCCTACATGTCAAGTATGCATGTCAAATTAATGATTTCATGATGATATCCCAAAGTACTATCACTCATCAGTATACTCAAATTGTCTGTCTCAAATGCCCACTTATCATGCACAAACACAATCCCGCAATAATGTATGGGTGCCTCGCACCAATGCCCTCACCAAAGCACGTCTATATGTCATTGTTCATACACTTACTATTGATATGTAATACTCCGGAGGGGCGGATCTTGCCCAAGATCTAATCAAAAGCCTATAAGGCTTGATGCGGTGTGGAACCTGATCCATATAATAATAATAATAATAATAGTAAAGCCAATATTTCATGATGTGGTGTGCAACCTAATCTACAATAACACTATTAACATGCACCTCAATCATCACTCTCAAGTCTCAAAGTCTCACAATCTCATACCACTAAGCCCAATAATGATAACATGTGATGTAACAATGTAATGACCCAATCGGTCGTTTTAGGTATTTTAGCCTCGTCCCCCTATTTATTACTCCTCTATGTTATATTACGGTTATGTGACTTACCGGGGTAGTTGGTTTTGTTTTGGGTGAGTTTCGGAGTGAATTGGGACACTTAGTCCCAAAGTTGGAAGGTTAGTTTGAATTTTTCTGTAGACGACTTCGAAATCGAGTTTTGATGATGCTGATAGTTACGTATTGTGATGTTGGACTTCGGCATATGGTGGGTATTTATTTGGATTTCCGTAGGTCGTTTTGGCTTGAATTAGCTAAATTTAGAGAGTTGAAGGTTTGGAAGATTGAAAAGTTTGTCCAAGAGTTGACTTTATTGATATCGGGTCTGGATTTCGATTCCGAAAGTTGGAATAGGTCTGTTGTGTCATTTGTGAATTGTGTACAAAATTTGAGGCCATTTTTTGTTGGTTTGGTATGTTTTGACATTAGTTTTAGAAGTTGGAAGTTCATTAGTTCATTAGTCTTGAATCGATGTGTGATTCGTGGTTTTGGTGTTGTTTGAAGTGATTTTAGGCTTTGACCGAGTTTGTATCATGTTTTAGGACTTGTTGGTATGTTCGGACGGGATCCGAAGGCCCTAGGTGTGTTTTGGATTAAGTTCAGACCATTTGTTCATGTTTTTAGGTTGCTGGTTTTATGTGTTTCTTGTTTCCTTCATCGCTTTCGCAAACAATATGCCATGATCGCCTAGAGTCTTAGTGAGTGATGGATTGTTACTCTTCGTTTTCACAAAGATAGATATGCGATTGTGTTTTTTAAGGTACTTGTTCATCGTGAACGCATGCGTGGGACCGCGTTCGCGTATAAAGAAGGAAATGATGTAAGGAGGCATGCAATGTGCATCGCATTCCCGTGGCCTTGTCCTCGATCACGTAGATTGAAGACCACTACTCATCGCCTTCACGACATATGTTCCGCGATCGCGTATGAGGATATTGTGAGTTGGTGTAAATTGTTCTTCGCGATAATGTTGGCCTTTCCATGATCGCGTAAGGTAATTACTAGGTAGCAGATATATTATTTCCAAATCGAGGGTTTGTTCCATTTTTCATCTTTTGAGTTAGAGACCTAAGTTTTAGACGATTTTGGAAGAGATTTTCAAGGAGTGATCGGGGTAAGTGATTCCGGATTTGATTATTATACATGAACCCATCATTATTTTTAGCATTTTATTAGCGTTTTGAGTTGGAAAATTGAGAAACTTTTTGAAAACTTCCTAAGCTATATTTTGAGGATTTGAAAATCGATTTGAGGTAGGAATTGAATAAGTTTAGTATGGCTGGACTCGTTATTGAATGGGTTTTCAGATTTTGTAAGTTTGGTCGAGTTCCGAGACGCGAGCCCGAGGTTTACTTTTTGAGTTGACTTTTTGATTTTCTTTAAAGATTGCAAATTTATTATCCAGAATAGTTTCATATGGTTTGTATTTGTGGTATAAAGTTATTTTGGCTATATTCGAGCTGCTAGGGTTTGGATATTCCTAGAAAAGGCTTACTAGTAGATTGAGTTAGCTTGTTTGAGGTAAGTATCTTGCCTGACTTTGTGTGGGGGAATTACCACTTAGGATTTGTGTATATTGAGGTATTTGTGATATGTGAAAGCCGTGTACGCAAGGTGATGAGTAGGTACACGAACTATATATGTTATTTGACCGGTTTAGGCTATTCGGGCTCTTTTCATGACTTTAATTAAATTGTCATATCATGTTATAATTTCATTGTTAGTCTTCCCTTACATGTATTGATCTACACTCACATGACTTATTTGACGATGTTAACACTTGTTCCACTTTTCACTTGTTAATTACTCTTATATGGTTTAGTTGAAGTTATTGTTTTCTTTATTGTTCGTTACTTCTTTAATTGTTGAATTGGTTACCTGAAGTTGTTGTTTTTCAGGTATAGCTTCTTGTTTAGTTATTGATATTGAAGTTGTAAAATCCGTGTTCACATTGATGCAAAGCTGTTAATTGTTGAAATACCATTCTTGTTGAGCTATTCAATTTCAATTTGTTATCATTGAGACACTTGTACACTTTGTGGTTGAGCCGTTGGTTGTTTTTTGTAAAAACATTTATATTGTTAATTCTTTTGGCAAGTTGTGGCATTCGAGCACTTGAGGTGCGAGTTGTGATATGTAGTGATATTTGATATGCATGTGGTGGTATAAGGCTAGGGGTTGATACACATGCAGTGAGATAAGGTACGCTTTATACATTTGTTGCTAGTAGGGGAACTACTTGAAGCGACATGGTGCGATAAGGTGGGATGAAACGCGGGTACCTATTTCAGGAAAAATAATTTTCAAAACTAAATGTAAGGCTCCCGCGTTGACATAAGGAAAGATTGTGATTTTAATTTTGAAATGAGACTACGAGGCGGTACCTGGGTTGTGATTCTTGTTGTTATCTCTCATTTACCTCACTTGTATTGTCCGCATTGTTTCCTTGGTGTTCTTATTATGTGTTCCTTCCTTGTTGCATTTATTGATTTATATTCAGTTGTAGTCTATCTTGATGTATTTCTTTATTACCTCATTTCCCTCATGTACATTCTTAGACTGTATTATACTTGATCAACTTTTTTTTCTTATCCTAGTAGGTATACCTTGACCTGACCTCGTCACCACTCTACCGAGGTTAGGCTTGATAGTTACTGGGTACCGTTGTGGTGTATTCATATTATGCTTCTGCACATCTTTTTGTGCAGATCTAGGTACCTCATACCAGGCTAGGCACTAGTGAGTAGAGCTTCTAGAGTGAGACTTCAAGGTAACCTGCCGACGTTCGCTGGCCTCAAAGTCACCCTTTGTCCTTATTTTTTTGTTGCATACTCTTTATTTTGGATAGTGATGTACTAGGGATATTTCAGTATACTCGTGTACAACTTATCACTCAGTCTCACCAGATTCTGGGAGTTATTGTTAGCAGTATTGTGGAGTTATTTTACGATAGTTGGATGGTTTAGATTTGGAGTTCTATTATTATTTCCGTTATTTCTTCATGTATGTTAGGCTTACCTAGTCCTAGAGACTATGTGCCATCACGATATCCTACAGTGGGAGATTGGGGTCATGACAAACAATGAATGATGAACAGAGACTGAAATATGATATGAAAATGAAGAACCATGATTGAATGTAAAATTATAGTTAAAGCAGATAGCTCAAAACAACATAAATTACCTTATTAGGTCTCAACCGAATAAGCACGTAGACTAGACGTGATTTCTAACATGTATCACAAATCAATTACTCTAAAGTAGGAATTACACGGATGACACAAGACTTGATAGAACCACAGTACAAAAGTCAACACGAATCATGATTACCACGGTGCACGCCCACACGTCCGTCACCTAGCATGTGATTCATCCCAATACAACACAAATAACATGTTTTCTAGGAATAAATACCCTCAAATACAAGTTTAGAAATGTTACTTACCTCAAAGCGCGCCACTCAATACTCCAACAATCCCTTCCCACGCGTATGGGCCTCCAAACTACTCGAATTTATCACAAACGACTTAATATCAGCAAATAATTTCGTAGGAAACAACTTCAAATAATAAAGCTAAAGTCGTTAATCAAAATCGGGAAGTCAATTCAAAAGTCAATCCCCGGCCTCTACCTCGGAACCTGACAAAATTCACAAATTCCGAACCCATTCAATCACAAGTCCAACCATACCAAAATCATCCAATTCCAACCACAAATCAGCCGTCAAATCTCCAAATCTGACTCTCCAATACATAGTCCAAAAATTTCTAAATTCCATTTTTTGATTCAAGAAAGTTAGGTATAATAATCAGTGGGTAATCAATACCTAACAGCAAAAGTGATTAATCTTTATTACCTCTTCACTTATAGCAAATCCCCTCTCAAAAATCGTCCTTAGCCGAGATCTACAACTACAAATAGAGAGAAATAACTTAAACCCTCGACTTATAATTCTTTTAGTTAATCCACACAAGTGGTCACTTGACCGCATTTGCAGTCCCGCTTTTTCTTATCACTAGTCGTAAGTGTGGTTCCTCCAAAATCTAGCCTTCATCTTTTTAGAACAGAACTCGCATCTGTGAGCCCGTAGGTGCGAGGCATTTTTCCTCTGGATCCAACCAAACTTCGCTCCTGCTGCCCCTTACTCACAGAAGCGAGCTCACTTCTACGCGAACTCCTTTGCATCTGCGATAATCTCCCTAGCCAAGCCAACTCTGCATATGTGCATAATGGGTTGCACTTGCGGCTACACACCTATGGTAAAAACATCGTAGGTGCAGTTACACCAGACCTGAAGCCTTCAGCATCTCCTTATGTCCAAACATCAATCTGTTTTCAATCTGAATCACACCCTATGCCCCCAGGACCCCATCCAAACATACAAACATGTCCAAAAACATAATATGAACTTAGTCGAAGCCTAAAATCACATCAAACAATATCGATATCATGAATCGCACCCTAATTTGAAGCCTAATGAAACTAATGAGCTTCCAACTTCTAAAACTAATGTCGAACCATATGAAATCAACTCCAAATGACATCAAATTTTGCACACTATGACAAAACAGACCTATTCCAACTCTCGAAACCAAAATCAGAACCCGGTATCAACAAAGTTAACTCTCATTCAAACCTCTCAAACTTCCAAACCTTCAACTTTCCAACTTTCACAAAAATGCCTCAACCAACCTACGAACCTCCAAATCAGTATCCGGACATACGCCTAAGTCAAAATCACCTTACGAATTTATTGGAACCATCAAAATTCAATTCTAGAGTAGTCTACACAAAAGTCAAACTCCAATCAATCCTTTCAACTTAAGATTCCAACCTTGGGACTAAGTGTCCACTTCACTCTGAAACCTCCTCAAAACCAATCCAACCACCCTTGTAATGACCCGACCGGTCGTTTTGAGCTCTAGCACATCGTTCTGCGGTTTGAGGCCATGAGTAGCTTCACTTCAAGTATTATGACTTGTACGCGTGGTCGGAATTGAATTTTGGGAAGTTCGGAGTTGATTTGGAAAGAAAATTCTCATTTCAGAAGCTTTAAGTTGGAAGAATTGACTAAGGTTAGAATTTTGAGTAAACGACCTTGGAATCAGGATTTGAAGGTTCCAACATATTCGAATAATGATTTTGGACTTGGGCGTATGATAAGTAGGGATTTTGACCGCTTATTTGCTCTCTTTTACTTGTGTTTGAGCACGAAAATGCTTAAAGGTATCCCCGAGAACTAATGAATTGAGCTCTCTTGCAGGAATATTGGGAAACGATCCAAACAAGTGAAAATCAACTCAAAAAGGAGTCAAAGTTGGACAAGGACAAAAAAAAAAGGGCAAAAGTGCTTAGAGTGCGGAGCGCACAATACTGTGTGCGGCCGCAAATAATGATGGATCCCTGTCAAAGTAGCTTCAGAGTATGCGGACCGCATAATTTTGGTGCGGTAGCAGAAGAGAGGTTCAGAGAGTTGGGATTTTTAGCAATTGAAGGTAGGTGGACCGGACTATTATTGTGTGGCCGCAAGCACAAAAGTGCGACTGCACTCACTAATATGCGGACCGTAGAGGAAGAGATACAGAAATCCTTGAAGTGAAGATGTCAAGACCATATGAATATTGTGTGGCCGCAAAATCCAGTGTGCGGCCGCATTCATAAATGTGGGGTCTGTAGAATCAAGTCATGATCCTAGTTCAAGCCAAGTGTGTGGCCTCACAACTAAATGAAGTGCGGTCGCATCCCAATTTTCTGCGACCACATAAAGCCCTGTTGTCCAGTCAAGCTCAGAGTGCGGGCCACACTCAGAATTATGTGATCGCACAACCTCCGCATGGGCTTTTTTGTCTGATATTTTCAACTTAGTATAAATAGGACTTTTTGTCATTTTTAGGTCAAGTTTAGTTTTAAAGGAGCACCTGAGCCATTTTTATTTACTACTTTAAGTAATTTGTACTAGATTTGTCTCCAAATATTAGATTTTCATCCCATAATTAATTATTATGGATTCTATCTTTATTTCCTCTTTAATTTTTGCATTTTCATGAGTAGCTAAATTTTTAGCTAGGGTTGTGACCCAACCCTAGTGTGGGTGTTTAATGTGTGTTTGAATTAGGGCTTGTTTGTGATTGGGTTAGTAATATTTATCCTAGTTCTTGGCTCCAAAGTTAGAAGATCTCGGTGCCTTCACAATCTCGTGCACTATTGGGAGCGCCGATTTTGCCAAAGCTTTATGTGATATGGGGGCAACCATTAACTTGATTCCCTACTATATGTTCAAAAATTTGGGGATTGGGAAACCAATACCCACATCGATGAGGCTACAAATGGCGGATCGGACCATGAAAGGGCCATTGTGGATAATTGATGATGTGTTAGTTTGGGTCGACAAGTTCATCCGTCCAACGGACTTTGTGATCCTTGATTGTGAGGTTGACTACGAGGTGCCTATTATCTTTGGGAGACCTTTCCTTGCTACTGGGAAGGCTCTAGTTGATGTGGAAGCCGGTGAGATCACCTTCCAAGTAGGTGATGAAAAAGTGGTGTTCTAGGTATGCAAATCAATGAGGCAACCAAATAGCACCGGAGTTTGTTTGCTCATTCACCTAGTGACCGAAGTAGTTATTGATGACACAAGTGATATGATGAATGTTGAGGATACCTTGGAATTTGTGTTGCTAAATCATGATAAGGATGAGAAGGAAGGCTTGGAAAAATGTGTCAATGCTTTGCAAGGAATGGGGTGATATACTTATGACCCCCAAAACATTCCTTGGATCTTGAGAACCGGAAGACTCCTCCAACAAAGACCTCAATCAAGGAGCGCCCAACCCTGGAGTTAAAGCCTTTGCCTTTACACCTCAGGTATGTGTTTCTTGGCCCTTGTTCCACTTTACCTATTATTCTTTCCTTGTGCTTAACTAACGTGCAGGTTGACTCTACCTTGGTAGTGCTCAAAAAGAGGAAGAAAGCAATAGGTTGGACATTGGCACATATTCGGGGTATAATCCCCGCCTTTTGCATGCACAAAATTATTTTGAAGGAGGATGGCAAACCCTCCGTGGAACATCAAAGAAAATTGAGTGATGTTATGCAAGAGGTAGTGAAGAAAGAAATCATCAAATGGTTGGATGTCGGGGTTATTTACCCCATTTACGATAGTTTGTGGACCTCGACGGTGCAATGTTTCCCAAAGAAAGGGGGCATGATTGTGATAACAAGTGACAAAAATGAATTGATCCCCACAAGAACTGTCACTGGGTGGAGAGTGTGCATGGACTATAGGAAGCTCAACCAAGTTACTCGGAAAGACCATTTTCCGCTTCCATTTCTTGATCAAATGTTGGATAGGTTGAACAGACGTGCTTTTTACTGCTTCCTTGATGGATACTCCGACTACAATTAGATTCTTATTGCTCCTGAGGACCAAGAGAAGACCACTTCAACTTGTCTATGTGGAACTTTCGCATTCTCGTGGATGCCATTTGGGTTATGCAATGCACCAGCGACTTTTCAAAGGTGTATGATGGCCATCTTCACCGATATGGTGGAGGACTTTCTTGCGGTTTTCATGGAAGATTTTTTTGTGGTGGGGAATTCTTTTGAAGAATGCTTGGACAACTTGGACAAGGTATTGGCACGATGTGAGGACACAAACGTGGTTTTGAATTGGGAGAAGTGTCAATTCATGGTCGAGAAAGGTATTGTCCCCGATCACACGATTTCAATGAATGGTATTGAGGTTGATAAACGCAAAATTGAAGTGATACCCAAACTCCCTCTCCCTACTTCCGTGAAGGGAGTGAGGAGCTCTCTAGGTCATGCAGGGTTTTACCGCCGATTCATCAAGGACTTTTCGATGGTGAACCCCTTGTGCAAACATTTGGAGAAGGATGCTAAGTTCCATTTCAATGAAAATTGTATGAAGGCATTTGAATTTCTCACGTATAAGTTGACTACTATTCCTATTATCACCGCACCAAATTGAAGCTTACCTTTTGAACTCATGTGTGATACAACGATGTGGCGGTTGGAGTGGTATTGGGGCAACGTATCAACAAGATATTCCATCTAGTATACTATGATAGCAAGACCACTAACGAGGCCCAAGTCAAGTGACCAAAAAAGAGCTCCTTGCTTCTTTTCTATGGAGAAGTTATGCCCATACTTGATGGGTACAAAGGTGATTGTTCACACCAACCATGGGGACCTTCGATATTTGATGAGCAAGAAAGATTCTAAGGAAATATTGATGTGGTGGGTACTTCTTTTATAAGAGTTTGATATTGAGATTCAAGACCGCAAATGGAGTGAAAACCAAGTGGCGGACCACTTGTCTCGATTGGAGGAGGAGGGGAGGCCACATAATGGCCTTGAGATCAATGATTCATTTCTTGACGAGCAACTCCTATCAATTTCTGTGACCGAGATGTCATGATTTTCCGATTTGGCCAATTATCTTGTGAGTGGCATTGTACCGAATGAGTTCTCTTCAAACCAAAGGAAGAAGCTCAAACGGGACTGCCTTGATTACTATTGGGACGAGCCCTATCTCTTCCGAATTTGTACCGATGGCGTGATCCAAAGATGTGTCCCGGAAGAAGAACAATTGGGAATTCTTGAGGCTTGCCACTCTTCGCCATATGGTGGTCATCATGGTGGAGCAAGAACATCTACAAAAGTATTAAGTTTTGGATTCTATTGACCTACTCTTTACAAGGACGCTAGCGATCTCGTCAAGCGTTGTGATGAATGCCAAAGATCCGGTGGGATTTCCAAGAAAAATGAGATGACCTTCACCACCATCTTGGAGATTGACATTTTTGATGTGTGGGGCATTGATTTCATGGATCCGTTTGTGAGCTCATGTGGAACACTTATATATTGGTGGTTGTGGATTATATGTCAAAGTGGGTTGAAGTCGTGTCTTTGCCCAATAATGAAGCTCGGAGCGTGGTAGAATTCTTGAAAAAGAACATATTCACAAGGGTTGGAACTCCAAGGGCCATTATTAGTGACGGGGGATCGCATTTTTGCAACAAAGCTTTTGATACTTTACTCTCCAAGTATGGTGTCACTCACAAAGTGTCGACCCACCGGGAGATCAAGAGTATTTGTCAAAGACTGTGAATGCCAACCGGACGGATTGGTCGAATAAACGTGATGATGCTCTTTGGACTTATAGAAAATCTTTACAAACACCAATCGGTATGTCTCCGTATTGGTTAGTGTTCGGGAAAGCTTGTCATCTTCCGGTGGAACTTGAGCACAAAGCTATGTGGGCTTTGAAGAAGCTTAATCTTGAGTGGGATGTAGTTTCCAACTTAAGGGTGGAGCAATTGAATGAGCTTGATGAGTTTTGGTTCCATGCATATTCAAGTTCGTCCTTGTATAAGGATAAGATGAAGTACCTCCATGACAAGTATATCCGGAATAAAGAGTTCAAAGAAGGCGATCTTGTGCTATTGTTTAATTCTCGGTTGCAGATGTTTTCGGGAAAGTTGAAATCTAAGTGGAGTGGCCCATTTAAAGTTGTGCATGTGACACCCTTTGGGTTCTCTAGATTTGAAAAATAAGAATGATGAGGTGTTTAGAGTCAATGGGCACCGGGTGAAACATTATCTTAGCAAGGTTGATGATGGACACATTGTGGCATTGCTTCATTTCAAGTGACTGATGGTAACTTGCGTCGTGCCACGACGTTAAATCAGGAGCTTATTGGAAGGCAACCCATGTTTCTTTTCATTTTATTATTTTTCTTCCTTTTAGATAGGTTTTAAATTGAGCTAACTGGTTTTGAAGTGAATTGCAGGAATGAGTGTATATTGCAGGAACAATAGAATTGTGCGGACGCACAACTGGACCAAAAATGTCAACTCTCTGAAGTTGGTTTTGCAGAAAAAGGGCCAGTATGCGTCCGCACTCAAAAGTTTGCAGACCGCACAAGGTTATGCGGCCGCACTCATTTTTGTGTGGGTCGCAAACATTGTTCACTTCAGGTAAGGAGTGCGGACCGCACTCAGAAATATGCGGCCACACTCAGGTAAGACATGAACCACTTTTGCTAGGGTATAAATAGGGTTTTCCCCTACTATTCACACTTTACGCTCTCTGAACTCCCAAGCCCTAGTAAAAATTGTGCAATCCTAAAAGTTGTTCCAAAATCACACTCACTTCATCAATCTAGATTCTACCTATATCACACACTACTGGTATGTTCAATTCATGTAGATTTTTGTTCATTTTTCTCAATTTTTGTTTTTGATTTCTTTGAGTAGTTTAGGCCTAAAAATGTCAAATGTGCTTAATTTGCGCTTCAAAATCATGTGGGTAGTTACATACATGCTCATTAGGGACTGGGTATACCAATAATTGTGTCAATTTGTGCACACCATGCTTAATCTTTGTAAATTTGGCAAGAACCCTAACTTCAGTGCTGATACAATTCAAATTGTGTGGCCAAACATATTTTTGTGCAGTCTGCATAAATGGAAAAAAGGTTTTAGATATGGTTGAACTGTGAGGACCACACTCAAAATTTGGCAGTCCGCAGAAGAAGTGTGCGACCGCATAAAGTTGTGTGCGGTCCGCACTCTAAACTTCAGAGAACCAGCAATTTTAGTTTGGGACTTGTGCGGCCACACTCATAATTTTGCGGTCCGCACTCAAGGTTATGCGGACGCACTTCAAAATTGTGCGGTCCGTACTAGGCAGCCTACTGGCGCACTCAGATTTATGCGAACCGCACTGCCTCATTACTCACTGTTTGTCTGCAACTGTGTTACAACTATTTTCTTTGCTTTGAATTCAACTGACAAATGTAACTTGTATTGCAGAAAGTGGTTAGATCCCGACAGAGATGATTCATCAAAAATGAGGGTGAGCCCTCCCGGGAGCGAGGTCGAGGCAAGAGTAACCTACCACTGGAAATTTAGAAAAAAGTAAGCACGAAAACAACTGCAAATAGAGTACCTGACTCCTCGGACACGAGTGAATATTCCCCTATTACGGAAACCACCGAGGGTCACTCTATGGAGGTCTATCCTGAACCTCAGTCCCAACTACATCAACCCATTGGGCGCTATCAACTGCGCAATGAGCCTACTGACAGTTCTTCGCTGAGTCTGATGCGGAAAGCTAGGGTTCCGAGCGCTCCTCTTAACTTACCCATATGGAACCTATTAATATAAATGATGATGGCATCCCGGATGAAGGTAGAGGGGGTGACACTCGTGTGGGTGGTCTTGAAAGGACGAAGAAGAAGGAAATGTAGGAGGATAGATTTGTCATCTTGGCAGCGTTCAATAGATTCAGTGAGTTGTGGCCAAAAAGGTCGCTCACACTGGAGCGAAAATTCTTGATGAAAGATTTGGATATTCATAATCCAAATTTCCGTAGGCAATTCCATGAACGAAAAGGGTGGAAGTGGTTCACTCACTCGGTCTTAGATGCAAATGAGCATTTGGTTAGGGAGTTCTACGCCAACATAGCTCATAACTAGCAGGGAACAAAAGTGAGGAATTTGAAAGTTTGTTTTGATGCCCATACTTTGAATACTTATGTAGGTTTGAGCAAGTGGAAGCGGTCCAGTACTTGGAGAAGTTGGCTTTGGGTGAAGCAACTCGCCCTTGGCTAGCTGAGATTTTGGCTGCCCCAAGACCACCACCACCATTAATCACAACAGGAGTTCCTATTATCCGGGCCACCCTCAACTTCGAAGCTAACGGGTGTCAAACGTTTATGTGCAACAAAATTGATCCAAGCTTGAATGAGAACACCCTACTTCTCCGAGCAGTTTTGGTGGCCTCTATTATGGTGAGGTACCCGATTAATATGGGTGCTATCATGTCAACCAGAATCACATTGGCGGTCCAAAAGAATGAAAAGTCCTACCACTTTCCAAACACCCTCATATAGTACTTCAATGACGCAAAGGTGCAACCAAGGCCATATGACACAAAGGTAAAAGCTAAGAAGCCTTTTTCTTGGTATCACTTGCAGGGTGCTGACAACCCAAAGTTCAAAGGGACGGACACTACCACAGTTGGAAAGTCTGAAGAGCCAGCAGTGGTAGGTTCAGAGGCTGTTGCTGAGCCATCTTCAGCTCCCATGCCTACCAAAACAGCTGGTTCTTCCTCCAGGACAGCCGTCATGCCACTACCATCATCCTCCAGGCCTCCCAGTTCAGTTCCAGTGCCATCCTCATCCACCTACCATCTCACTGCGTTGCGAGTCTCCAAAATTTTGGCAACCTCAACAACTAGATGCAGGTAGCCACTTCTAAGTTGTCTGACATCTCCAGTACTATTGCAAATGCAGTTCTCTACTCTAGAAGTTCCACAGGTGCCTCTGACAGTGGAGGAAACTTTGAAGAATATTCTTGACAACCAGCAGACTATCATGGACACTCTGGTAGCTCAGGGGGGTACCATTGAGGATTTGGCCAAGCAAGTGAAGAAAATGAGAAAGTCCAGGCTTCGAAGAAGACGGCGGAAAGTTTGAGACAAGAGGTGAAGAAGTTAGCAGCAGTATATGACTTTCCCTTTGACCTATTGATGGAGACAGGTCCAGCAATACCGGCTGATCTAGCAGCACCATCAGCAGAGGCACCATCAGGAGAGGTTGGCCAGTCTGATGAGCCAAATCTCACTGCCCCCACTGATGAGGAGATGCTCTAGATTCTAACCAACCCTATGGTCCCTCATCCCGGAGATGATGATATACAGTTAGAGGAAACCGAGGGTGGTGATGCTGCTAGTCACCCCAAGACCACATAGGGTGTTTTCTTTACTCTCTACCCTCTTATGTTTTGTTTTGCTAAGCATTAGGGACAATGCTTTCTCTTTTTATTGGGGGGTGGTCTATTTTGATATTTTGATGGTTTGGATGACTGTCTATGACATTTGATAACATTTTGGGCATGTAATAACTTAAATACTCTTTTTCCCATTTCCTTTATATTTATTCTATCCCTCATTATGTATATAAATCATCTCTCTTGTATATATTCATTTGTTTTACCTTTAGTAGTTTATTTAATAGCTTCTTCGTGTTGCTTTCCTAATAGTATAGCTTATTAATTACTTTATTAGCTTCTTTTTGATTTGTTAACTTCTTCTTACTTTTTAACGAACTATAAGCCTTTGGTTTTCTTAATGCCATGATTCTTTCCAAAGGTGGGTCTTGTGTCAACCGGGTGGCTCTTTCCCAACGATGGATAGTGTGACAACCTTTTTAAGGGATTGAGTCAGTTTTTTATGTTTAGGTAAAAACAAGTAGTGTAATGAATAAATAAGAGTCGAGCATGTTTCACATGGTACCAACGCACTTAACTATGCGCTTATGGTTAAAAATAAGTTTTTGTATAGAAATAGCTCTAGTTAGTAACATTGTGAATCTTGTGTTGACTTAGACAATCATCAAATGGTTTAGTTGAACCGTAGAGATTTTCAATCCTGAATACGGTTGTTGTGGGCCCTCGACTTCCCTCTCTTTAACAGACTGGTTGTGTGAGAGGTGAGGTATTTAGTTGCAAGTCCATGTACCCGTGCGAATGGTACAGAACTTGCCCCGAATGTGTTTCTAGGCGAAATTCTAAGTTAGCTTGGCTTGAGAAGTGATTGTAGACCCTCCTTGACCTGTTCTCAAACCATGCATTGTCCACCAATGATGTCATCCATAGTAAATCATTTGGAGACTAAAGCATTTGTTTTCAATAACCACATTGCAAGTTTTTAACTGTTTTATAGTGACCCTCTCTTAGCACCCGACCTTTCTTTAGCACTCGTGATTCAAATGGAAAGAACATAAGTGTGGGGGAGAGATGAGGAGTTTAAAGATGGTTTCAAGGCACAAAAAGACAAAAGAAATGAAAAAGAAGAAAAGGAAAAAAAAAAGTAAGAACAAAGAAAAAACACAAAAAGAAAGTGAATAATGTGAAAGGGTTGAAAAGATGCAAAAAACAAAAAAGTGCAAAGCATAGAGAAAGCGAAGAAGGAGATCGTGAATAGAATGACAAAGAAAGAGTGATGTCAAGACTCTCTAATCCCCCTAAGGAAAAATAAAATGACTCAAAGAGTCGGCAAGGTATGAGCTAACAAGAGAATATGAAGTGCTGAAGGAAAGATGAACCGATTCCAATCCGATATTACCCTCTCTAATCCAAAAGCCCTAATTACATGCCGAAAAATCATACGTGATTTCAAGCCGATCAAGATTACATTAGTTGTGATCTACATGAGAGGCAAGCATATGGTACTTAGAGTTGGGCTTGTGACATTCTTTTGAGAGTGATGAGCGAGTCTTCCTCGAGTCATTGTTTTGAATTATTCTATTCGTGAGCAAGATGATATCCTGGAGAGTATCGGAGGAGGAGTTTAGGATCAACAGCGATTTGCAGGAAAGTGCGAGCTTCCTTGATGAACAAAGTCAATCCTTGATTCTCAAGTGTCATATTAGAGCCATTTGTGCTTCAATTTTCAAATCATAGGCTGGTTAATGATTCATGAGCGTGTGGGTAATCGTTGGTCCCAATTGATTTGTGCTTGATTCAACTTAGGCCAGCTGAAATATCTTTTTTTTTCTAATGGAGGTGGGAATTGCCTTAATTTCTTGAGGACAAGCAAAAGCTTAAGTTTGGGGGAGTTGATAAGTAGGGATTTTGACTGCTTATTTCCTCTCTTTTACTTGTGTTTGAGCTCAAAAATGATTAAGGTATCCCTGAGAACTAATGAAATGAGCTTTCTTGCAGGAATATTGGGAAACGAGGCAGAAGAAAAGTGAAAATCAACTCAAAAAGGAGTCAAAGATGGACAAGGACAAAAATAGGGCAAAAGTGCTTAGAGTGCGGACCACACAATACTGTATGCAGCCGCAAACAATGATGGATCCCTGTCAAAGTAGCTTTAGAGTATGCGGACAGCATAATTTTGGTGCTGCTACAGAAGAGAGATTCAGAGAGTTGGGATTTTGAGCAATTGAAGGTACGCAGACCGCACCATTATTGTGTGGCCGCAAGAGCAAACGTGCGGCCGCTCTCACTAATATGCGAACCACAAAGGAAAAAATATAGAAATCCTTGAAGTGAAAATATGCGGATTGCATGAATATTGTGCGGCCGTAGAAGCCAATGTGCGGCCACACTCAATAATGTGTGGTTCGCAGAATCAAGTCCACATCCCAGTTCAAGCCAAGTGTGCGTCCGCACTCACAAATGTGCGGTCCGCACAACTAATTGAAGTTCGGTCGTATCCCAATTTTGTGAAACCGCAGAAGGACAAGTTGACTAATCAAGCTCAGAGTGCGGACCAAACTCAGAATTATGCGGCCGCACAACCTCCGCAGGGGCATTTTTGTCTGATATTTTTAGCTTAGTATAAATATGACTTTTTGTCATTTTTAGGTCAAGTTTTGTTTTAGAGGAGCACCTAAGCCGTTTTTCTTTACTGCTTTAAGTAATTTTGTACTAGATTTGTCTCCAAACATTAGATTTTCATCCCATAATTAATTATTATGGATTCTATCTTTATTTCTTCTTTAATTTCTGCATTTTTCATGAGTAGCTAAATTTCTAGCTAGGGTTGTGACCCAACCCTAGTGTGGGTATTTATGGGTGTTTGAATTAGGACTTGTTTGTGATTGGGTTAGTGATATTTAGCCTAGTTCTTACTTGAACTCAAGAATTAATGGCTGCAAATATTGATTCATGCCTTAATGACTTAGTCTCTACTTGAAAAATAGAGGCTAAGTCTAGGAAAACTTGGCTAACAAGAAATTGGGGTGTACTCAAGAAATTGATAGCCCCAATTAAAGGGTTTAATATAGAGATAGTAAGACCCGACTTGAGAATTTATTACTTGTTTTGAGCAATACCCATTTGGACTTGAGAAAGCCTTAATTGGGCAAAATCACTCAAACTACCGAGAGGTATAGAGTGAGTATCCGAGTGTGATTGCTATATTACAACCCCGACCAATCAAACTTTCCCTAGAGTTTACAACCCATTAGGTAACCACCTAGTTGGAAGTCACGACCCTAGATCCTTTTATCATTTGAAAAACAACTCGAAACCAAAAATATTATCCCTAAGTTTTGTACTTGCAAACAATAGAACAAAGCAGAAATAGAACAACAATTAATATTGTGAAAGTGTAATTTGGGTTAAAACATACATTCACGCTAAATATATACCTAATCCCTATTCTAACTCCCTGTGGATTCGATCCCGACCTTCGTTGGGTTTATTATTGCATCGACCGCCTCACTACCTAATTGTGGTGTGGGTTTGGCCGAGATCAGCGTTTATCCAGATCGGGTTTTGGACGACCCTAGGAGTGTTTCGGCACCTATTGTGAAAGTTGATATTTTGGAAGGATTTCATAAATTCGGGTTGAAGTGTGTTTTAATGTTATCGATGTCCCTTTGGGATTCTGAGTATGGGAATAGCTATGTATGGTGATCCTGGTCTTAGGAGAGCGTCAGGTTGTGGATTTGGAGGTCTGTAGGTCATTTTGGGTCATTTGGCGAAAGTTGGAATTTGAAGGCTTTTGGGAAGTTTGGCCGGGAATGAACTTTTTGATATCGGGGTCAGTTTTCGATTCTGAAAGTTGGAGTAGGTCTGTAATGTCAAATGCAACTTGTGTGCAAAATCAGGTTTCAGCATCGAATCTAGAAGTTTGAAGTTCTAAAGTTCATTAGCATGAATTGGGGTGAGAACCATGGTTTTGACGTTATTTGATGTGATTTGAGGCCTCGAGCAAGTCCATGTTATGTTTTGGGACAGGTTGGTGTGATTGGACAGGGTCCCGAGGGCCTCGGGTGTGTTTTGGGATTTTATCATATCAAATTGAGCTATTTTGGAGCTACTTTTGCTGGTTCTGGTTTTGTCCTTCGCGAACGCGAAGAGAGTCTCGCGTTCGCGAAGAGGAATTTGGGGCTGCTGGGAATTTGTAAGGCCCCAAAAAATTTTGCTAAGTAATTTAGGATTTCGAGGTGTCAGGAAGGCTAATTATAATATTTTATGTGCTATAAATATGATATCAACGAATTGGATTTGGCAAATAAGTGTATAACTCATAAAATAAGTATTGTGAGGTCCAAGGAGAGGCCTAATGTAGGGCCCCGGGAAAAACTTCGGTAAGTAATTTAAGGTTTTGTGGTGTCAAGGTAGGTAATACATTGTACTTCCTGAGTTTTTGGATTGAACGATGCGCTGAAGAGTTGAAAATTTTTTGTCGCAGCTAGACCAGGCTTTAGGTAGATAAAGCCTGGATAAAGCCAGACCAGACCAGGCTTTAGGTAGATAACGCTAGGCCAGACCAGGATTTAGGTAGATAAAGCCCGGGTAAATCCAGGCCAGACCAGGCTTTAGGTAGATAAAGCCTGGATAAAGCCAGACCAGACCAGGCTTTAGGTAGATAACGCTAGGCCAGACCAGGATTTAGGTAGATAAAGCCCGGGTAAATCCAGGCCAGACCAGGCTTTAGGTAGATAAAGCCTGGATAAAGTCAGGCCAGACCAGGCTTTAGGTGGATAAAGCCTAGATAAAGCCAGGTCCGAAATGTTGGACTATCCATTTTCTATCTTTATGACCCGACCCCAGACCCATATAAAACCCATCCCCCCTCATTTTTAACGACCATCTGATAATTTAGAGAGAAGCAAGGGTGGGTTTTAGAGAGAGAAAGTCCCCAACTTCATCAAATTGATCCTCCTTCATCACTCAAGCTTGGAACTAATCAAGTAGGACACAAATTTCTTCACGATAAGAGGTAAGCTTCCACCCTATTACCCTTAATTGTCACGACCCAGAATCATAATCCAGGTCGTGATGGCGCCCAACGACGGGGTTAGGCAAGCCAACGTAATTTCACTATGTGCTTCTCTTTACTTGATTCAATTATTCACCCATTTACCAAATTTAACAAGTTAAATCGTGATATCGAAAGGTAATAACTCAGTGGTATATAGAGTAGCTATAACGAAGCGCGAGCCAAAATACAAGCACATATATATACAACCCAAAATCCCACAACAACTACTACGTGTGTGCCAGGAACTAGTGTCACGAGTGTCATGGGCATACTAACTGAATATACAAAGGATAATAATATATACAATTTCGTTGTCTACATAAATTGACGGGAAACAAAAGTAAATGAAACTCCATGGTGCTATTGGGGATCGCCAGAGGAAGTAGCTCACCGTGAAGTTAGGTCTTCTACGGTCACTATCCAGATCCGGTCTGATAACCAGATGCACCAGCCTCAGAACCTGTACAATTAAGTACAGAAGTGCAGCATGAATACATATTAAATAAATATGTACCCAGTGAGTATCCCGTCTAATCTCGAAGAAGTAGTGACGAGAAGTCGACTTGACACTCACTAAGGTCCAACAGTATGATATAACAATGATAAAATAAAAGCAGTAGACATGTAAGAGAGTGAGTAGCAATTATGTATAAAGCACAGAAATCCAAGAAAAATACTAGAACAATAACAATGGCCACTTTCTTTCCCCCAAATATCTAATACAAGTGAATATCCATGAAACAATGCCAAATACTCGTGCGCATACAAGAATAAGACAATCGGACGGAGTCATAAGGAAAAATAGATATGCACTGCCGAGGATCGAACGGCCCGAACAATAAGTGCGTCTTTCAATGTAACCATATCATAACATAGTACAACTTAGTCCATGCACTGCCGAGGATTGAACGGCCTGTACCAAAAGTGCATCCTCAATTATATCATCTCTGTGCACTGCCGAGGATCGATCGGCCCGTCCGAAAAGTGCACCTTTCAATCCGCCATGGCATACAGCCCGCTCCCATGAGAGTGGGGGAAATCACACATCGCTCGCGGAATGTAAATTGCGAAGAGGTCACATGCACACACAATAACTTATAAAACTTACTTTCCATAACCAATTCCTTTCAATTCAATAATTTCCATAAAGCCTCAGAGAAACAATACTATACATAACATGATCTCATAGTACATATGGCGTTACAATGAAGCATATAAGGCATTTAAAGGAAATGCATATAAGGCAAGGCAATAAAAGGAAGCATATAGGGCATGATGTGGGCCTAACTACCCGCACATAACAATGATAGCCGCTACGTACGGACTCTCGTCACTTGGTGCGTACGTAGCCCCGAAACAAATTACACATAACATATACATCACCTATGGGGACAATTCCCTCTTACAAGGTTAGAAATGAGACTCAACTCGTGTCGAATCTACCCCTCGGATCAATGAGGCGCCCGGAACTCCGAACTCTACTCTCGAGGGATCGCAACTAGTCAAATATAGTATAATTACATCAATTCATGTTCAAAGAAAAGGGATTATCTCATTTATCCCAAAATTCACATTCTTAAAGAATTTCTAAAATTCAACCCCGGGCCCGCACGCTCGAATTCAGAAAATTCTCGAAGGAATCACTCACCCACAGCCTAAGGATCATTAATATGTGATTTCTACTTGAGTTCATAGTGATAATTGGGTATTCATCAAATTCCCAAGAACCCTAATTTACTACCCCAAATCTTAATTTTTAATGGTTTAATTAGAGGATTAAACTAGTAATTCATGTTTGGGACTAGTATTAGTGAAGAATTTACTTACCTCTTTGGCAACTAGGATGTGGGATATTTTATCC
The DNA here is from genome assembly GCA_005239495.1 of Nicotiana undulata. Lineage (NCBI taxonomy): Eukaryota > Viridiplantae > Streptophyta > Magnoliopsida > Solanales > Solanaceae > Nicotiana > Nicotiana undulata. The sequence continues at coordinate 16,833 of ML287555.1, read as the reverse complement.
AAGATTCAAGGTCTCTAATGGTGATGGAAAAATGAAAGAAGGGGGTGATATCCCGTATTTTAAAGAAAATGAACTACCCAGCTGCCAATTCATCGCGAACGCGACAGCGACATCGCGTTCGCGAAGGCCAATGGCCCAGGCCTCAGGAGGACCTTCCATGCAAATGCGAGAGGGGGCCACGATCGCGAAGGCTAGCCAGGCTAAACCTACACGAACGCGGTTGCACACAAGCAAACGCGAAGAACAAACGAGCTAGGTCTCGTCTCAACCCTTCGCGAACGCGAAGGCGAAGGTGCGAACGCGAAGGTCAGGGGTCCAGACCATCGCGAACGCAGGGTAGGAAAAGCGAACGCATAGAGCATCAGCAGACCCAACCCAATTCCTTCTTCGCGAACGCGGCTACCCTCCCGTGAATGCGTAGAAGGAAACCAGACAATGAAAATTCTGGTTTTTAGCATTAAGCTTCGAGGGGTCCGAAACTCACCCGAGCCCTTCGGGACCCCGTCCAAAGGTACTGGCAAGTCTGTATTCATGATACGGACTCTCTCGAATTTCTGAAAAACAACAACAAAACTCAGAATTTTACCCCAAAACCAAATTGAATCAACACTTTGAACTTAGAGTTCTAGAATTCATTTCAATGCGCCGAACCGGCCTATACTACTCGGAATGACATAACAGAACTATTTCCGGTCTCGAAATTTCATTCGGACCTCGATATCACAAAATCACGTTCCAAACAAAATTTCAAATTTAAGGAAATCCTTATTTATATATCGGGCGCCTAAACTCTCTCGGGTTCTCAAAAACCCATTACGAACATACGCTCAAGTCCAAAATCATCATACGAAGCTACTGACACTGTCGGAACTCAATTCCAAGGTCGTTTGCTCAAAATGTTAACCGAAGTCAAACTTGGCCAAATAGGCCAACCTTAAGGAACCAAGTGTTCCTATATTGCTCAAAACACTTCAAAATTCTGAACCACCAGTCCCTGCAAGTCATAAATCACGAGAAGAAGCTATGGGAAGTTTCATCTAGGGGAACGGGGTCCTAATACGCAAAATGACTGGTCAGGTCGTTACATTCTCCCCCTCTTAAACAAACATTCATCCCCAAACGGGACTAGAATCGTACCTGAAGTGGTGATTTGCTGTGGATATCTGCTCTGCATGTCCTCTTCGGACTCCCAAGTCGCCTCATTGACTGGTTGGCCCCTCCACTGGACCTTCACGGCAGAAACTCTCTTAGACCTCAACTGGCGGTCCTGCCTATCAATAATAGCAACTGGCTCCTCCTAGAAGCCCAACTTCTCATCTAGCTAAATAGTGCTAAAATTAACCACGTGAGAGAAATCGGCATGATATCTCGAGAGCATGGATACATGAAAAATCGGATGAACTCTGAATAAACTAGGAGGTAACTCTAGCTTATAAGCAACCTCTCAGACTCGCCTCAATACCTCGAAAGGACCTATAAACCTTGGGCTCAGCTTGCCCTTCTTCCCGACTCTCATGATGCCCTTCACCGGCGAAACCTTCAGCAGAACCTTATCTCCCTCCACAAATGCTACATCATGCGCCCTCTGATCCGCGTAACTCTTCTATCTGGACTGTGCTGAGCGGAGTCTCTCCTGAATCAACTTGACCTTCTCCAGAGCATCTCTCACCAGATCCGTTCCATATAACTTAGCCTCGCCAGGCTCAAACCATCCGATAAGAGAACGACACCGCCGACCATACAAAGCCTCAAATGGAGCCATCTCGATGCTGGACTGATAACTATTATTATACGCAAACTCCGCCAAAGGCAAGAACTGGTCCCACTGACCCCCAAAATCAAGCACACATGCCCTGAGCATATCCTCCAATATCTGAACCGTACGCTCCGACTGGCCATCAGTCTGAGGGTGAAATGTTGAGCTGAGATCTATCTGAGTGCCCATCTCACTGTGCAATGCTCTCTAGAAATGCGAGGTGAAGTGAGGACCTCTATATGATATAACAGACACTAGTACACCGTGAAACCAAACTATCTCCCGGATATAAATCTAGGCCAGCCTCTCTGAAGTGTAAGTGGTAGCTACAGGAATGAAATGCGCCGATTTGGTCAATCTATCCACAATGACCCAAACCGCGTCAAATTTCCGCAAAGTCCGAGGCAACCCAACAACGAAGTCCATAGTGATGCCCTCCCATTTCCACTCAGGAATGAGCATTTGCTGAAGTAGGCCTCCCGGCCTCTGATGCTCGTATTTAACCTGCTAGCAATTGAGGCACCTAGCCACATACTGCACAATGTCTTTCTTCATCCGCCTCCACCAGTAATGCTGCTTCAAATCACGATACATCTTCGTCGCACCCGGATGAACAGAATACCGAGAACTGTGGGCCTCCACTAGAATCCTCTTCCTCAGGCCATCAATATTAGGAACACATAAACGGCCCTGGAGTCTCAAGACACCTTCCTCGCCTAAAGTAACCTCATGGGCCCTACCCTGGACAACCGTCTCCCTAAGCTCTGCTAAGCATGGATCATCAAACTGTCGGGCCTTAATCTCTCCCAATAACGAAGACTGAGCAACCACATGGGCTAGAACTCGACGAGGCTCCGAAAGGTCTAATCTCACAAGGCGATTAGCCAAGGACTGAATGTCCACGACTATAGGTCTCTCCTCAGCTACGATGTAGGCCAAGCTACCCATACTCTCTGCCCCCCTGCTCAAAGCATCTGCCACCACATTTGCCTTTCCCGGATGATAAAGAATAGTAATATCATAATCTTTCAACAACTCAATCTACCTGCACTGCCTCAAGTTAAGATCCCTCTGCTTGAATAAGTGTTGCAAACTGCGGTGGTCTGTATAAACCTCACAAGACACACCATACAAGTAGTGCCTCCAGGTCGTGCACAAGATAATTCTTCTGAGCATGAACAATCCCCGCCAACTCCAGGTCATGCACAGGATAATTCTTCTCATGAACCTTCAGCTGACGCGAAGCATAAGCAATAACTCTCCCGTCCTGCATCAACACACATCCCAAACCGACGCGTAAAGCGTCGTAATACACAGTATACATTCCAGAACCGGAAGGCAACGTCAGAACTTGTGCTGAGGTCAATGCTGACTTGTGATTCTGGAAGATCGCCTCACACTCCTCGGACCACCGAAATGGGGCATTCTTCTGAGTCAATCTGGTCAATGGAGCTGCAATAGAAGAGAACCCTTCCATGAATCGGCGATAATAGCCTGCTAGGCCCAAGAAACTCCTGATCTCTGTAGCGAAAGTAGGATGCGGCCAACTCTGAACCGCCTCAATCTTCTGAGGATCAACCTTGATACTTTCTTCGGATACCACATGCCCCAAAAATGCCACAGAATCTCACCAAAACTCGCACTTGGAGAACTTAGCATATAGCTTCTGTTCCCGCAAGGTCTGGAGCACAACTTTAAAATGCTGCTCATGTTCACCCAGGCTCCGCGAATAAATCAAGATGTCATCAATGAAGACGATGACGATATATGGCCTGAATACCCTATTCATCAAGTCCATGAATGTTGCTGGGGCATTAGTCAAACCAAAAGACATCACTAGGAACTCATAATGACCATATCTGGTACGAAATGCAGTCTTCGGAACATCTGAAGCCCCAATCCTCAACTGATCATAACCCGATCTCAAATCAATCTTGGTAAACACACGAGCACCCTGCAACTAGTCAAGTAAATCATCGATGCGCGGCAGAGGATACTTATTCTTAATAGTAACCTTATTCAGCTGGTGATAATCAATACACATCTGCATAGACCCATCCTTCTTCTTCACAAATAGGACTCGAGCACCCCACGGTGACACACTCGGCCTGATGAACCCCTTAGCCAACAACTCCTCAAGTAGCTCCTTTAACTCTTTCAACTCCTTAGGAGCCATACGATACGGGGGAATGGAAATAGGTTGAGTATCTAGAGCTAAATCAATACATAAATCAACATCTCGCTCTGGGGGCATGCCTGGAAGGTCTGAAGGAAACACATCTGCAAACTCTTGAACAAATGGTACTGAATCGATAGTCGGAGACTCGGCGGTGGTGTCTCGCACATAAGCAAGGTAAGCCAAACAACCCTTCTCGACCATATGCCGAGCTTTCATGAAGGAAATAACTCGGCTGGATGCACTAACTGAAGAACCTCTCCACTCTAGCCTAAGTGACTCAGGCATGGATAAAGTAACCGTCTTGGCATGGCAATCTAGCATAACATGATAAGGAGATAGCCAATCCATGCCTAGGATAACCTCAAAATCAATCATATCCAGCGATAAAAGATCTTCTCTGGTCTCAAAACCACAGAAAGTGATCACACAAGACCGATTGACCCGGTCTACCACCACAGGATCGCCCACCGGAGTGGACACATATATAGGAGAACCCAAGGACTCATGAGGAACATCCATAAAATGAGCAAATAGTACTGAAACATATGAATATGTGGATCCTGGATCAAATAGTACCGAAGCCTCTCTACCACATACTGAGATAATACTTGTGATCATGGCGTCTGAGGCCACTGCATATGATCTGGCCAGAATGGCATAAAATCTGGCTGAGGCTCCTGAAGACTGAACTCCCCCAAAGTGAACAGGAGCTAACTGACCTCCCCCTGACTGGTCTTCCCCTCTAGGACGACCCCTGCCGACTTGTCCTCCACCTCTAGGTGGCCGAACTGCTGGTGCTGGACCCATAGGCTGATAACCCTGCTACACCCCCTTGCCTCGAAGCCTGGGACAATATCTTTGCATATGACCTAGATCTCCACACTCATAGCAACCTCTAGGTACCATAGCCTGATGCCCCTAAGAGGAGACCCCTGAATAGCCAGGAAATGATGTGGACCCTCGGGCATAGCACTGAAATAAGAACCGGAGGATTTCTAGCGACTGCAGTAACCACTAGGTGAACCCTGAGTAGCTGGAGGACGATAGGAATGCTCTGGCATGGCACTGAACTGAGGCCTTACTGGACCACCTCAAGGAGGTAGTGCAGGTGCTGAATATGGAGGCCAGATGGGCTGACCACCCCCGAACTGACCTCTGCTCCTAGCTGGAGCATCCCTGAAATCCCCTGAGAACCTAGCCCTCTTATCCTGTTGACCCTGCTGACCCTGTTCCCTGCTTCTCAACTGATACCCCTCAATCCGTCGAGCTATCTCGACTACAAGCTGTTAAGGAGTACCCATCTCCACCTCTCGGGCCATGGTGGCCCTAATACCTGGGTGTAACCCGGCCACAAACCGTCGCACTCTCTCGACATCGGTAGGCAATATCATAAGTGCATGGCGTGACAACTCTGAAAATATGGCCTGATAATCTATCACTATCATCTACCCTTGCTCTAGCTGCTCAAACCGACGCCGCAACTCTTCCCTCTCAGAGGGTCGAATATAGCTATCTAGAAACACCTGCACGAACTGATCCCAAGTGACAGGAGGAGAATTTGTTGGTCTGCTGAGAATATAAGACTGCCACCACCTGCGAGCTCTGCCATCCAACTGAAATGTGGTGAAATCCACCCATGGGACTCCAAAATCCTCATGTTGTGCAGTCTGTCCCTACACCTATCGATGAAATCCTGGGCATCCTCACCCCGCTCACCCCCGAAGACTAGAGGGCGAAGTCGGGTCCATCTATCCAACATCTTCTGCTAGTCACCCTCTGCAACTAGCCTGGGCTCTAGGGCTGCTACTACAGGCTGAACCCCACCCACGGGCGGTGTACCCCGGGTATGACGTGTTGTTGTTGCTTGTCCTGTGGCCTGAGCGTTAGGGGTCTGGACTCCCCCTACCGCCTGAGAAGTAGCAGGGTCAGCTGGAAATAAACCATCCTGGGGCATAGTGTCCATGAATCTCAACATACGGCCCATGACCTCCTGTAAGCCTGGCGCCGCCATGAAATCCACTGGAGCAACTGCTACTGGAGGCATCTCATCCTGCTCCTCTATAATAGGGTCCTCTAGTGGTGCCATAGGTATAGCTATGGGATGCCCTCATCTCCTACCTCAAGCAGGTGCTCTACCCCTGCCTCTACCACGACCTCGGGTAGCGGGGGCAGCGGAATATCCCGGATCAGGAACATCAGATGCACGCGTCCTCACCATCTGTGAGAGAATAGAAAAATAAGTTTGAGTACATCATTGATTGCACGACATAATATGAATAAAAGGAGGTTTCCTAACACCCTATAGCCTCTTGAAGATAAGTACACACGTCTCCGTACCGATCCGCAAGACTCTACTGGGTCTGCACGTGACTCGCGAGACTTACGTGAACCTAGAGCTCTGATACCACGTTGTCACGACGGGGTTAGGCAAGCCAACGTAATTTCACTATGTGCTTCTCTTTACTTGATTCAATTATTCACCCATTTACCAAATTTAACAAGTTAAATTGTGATATCTAAAGGTAATAACTCAGTGGTTGGTATAATAGCTATAAAGAAGCGCGAGCCAAAATACAAGCACGTATATATACAACCCAATATCCCACAACAACTACTACGTGTGTGCCAGGGACTAGTGTCACGAGTCTCATGGTCATACTAACTGAATATACAAAGGATAATAATATATACAATCCCGTTGTCTACATAAATAGACAGGAAACAAAAGTAAATGAAAGTCCATGGTGCTGAATGGGGATCGCCAGAGGAAGCACCTCACCGTAAAGTCAAGTCCGCTACGGTCACTATCTAGATCCAGTCTGATAACCCGATGCACCAGCCTCCGAACCTGTACAGTTAAGTACAAAAGTGCAGCATGAGTACATATTAAATAAATATGTACCCAATGATTATCCCGTCTAATCTCGAAGAAGTAGTGATGAGAAGTCGACTTGACACTCACTAAGGTCCAACAGTATGATATAACAATGATAAAATTAAAGCAGTAGACATGTAAGAGAGTGAGTAGCAATTATGTATAAAGCACAGAAATCCAAGAAAAATACTGGAACAATAACAATGGCCACTTACTTTCCCCCAAATATCTAATACAAGTCAATATCCATGAAACAATGCAAAATACTCACGCGCACACAGGAATAAGACAACCGGCCGGAGTCATAAGGAAAAATAGCTATGCACTGCCGAGGATAGAACAGCCCATCCCAAAAGTGCATGCTTACCATAGTCATGTCTGCGCACTGCCGAGGATCGAACGGCCCGTACCAAAAGTGCATTTTCAATTATATCATCTCTGTGCACTGCCCAGGATCGATCGGCCCATCCCAAAAGTGCATGCTTACCATAGTCATGTCTGCGCACTGCCGAGGATCGAACGGCCTGAACCATAAGTGTGTCTTTCAATGTAACCATAACATAGTACAACTTTGACCATGCACTGCCGAGGATCGAACGGCCCGTACCAAAAGTGCATTTTCAATTATATCATCTCTGTGCACTGCCCAGGATCGATCGGCCCATCCCAAAAGTGCACGTTTCAATCCGCCATGGAGTACAGCTCGCTCCCATAAGAGTGGGGGAAATCACACATCGTTCGCGGAATGTAAATTGCGAAGCTGTCACATGCACACACAATAACTTATAAAACTTACTTTCCATAACTAATTCCTTTCAATTCAACAATTTCCATAAAGCCTCAGAGAAACAATACTATACATAACATGATCTCATAGTACATATGGCGTTACAAGGAAGCATATAAGGCATTTCAAGGAAAAGAATATAAGGCAAGGCATTACAAGGAAGCATATATGGCATGATGTGGGCCTAAATACCCGGACATAACAATGATAGCCGCTACGTACGGACTCTTGTCACTTGGTGTGTACGTAGCCCCCAAACAAATTACACATAGCATATACATCACCTATGGCGATAATTCCCTCTTACAAGGTTAGAAAGGAGACTCACCTTGTGTCGAATCTACCCCACGGATCAATGATGCGCCCAGAACTCCGAACTCTACTCTCGAGGGCTCGCAACTAGCCAAATATAGTATAATTACATCAAGTCATGTTCAAAGAAAAGGGATTATCTCATTTATCCCAAAATTCACATTCTTGACGAATTTCTAAATTTCAACCCCGGGCCCGCATGCTCGAATTCCAAAAGTTCTCCAAGGAATCACTCACCCATAGCCTAAGGATCATTAATATGTGATTTCTACTTGAATTCATAGTGATAATTGGGTATTCATAAAATTCGCAACAACCCTAATTTACTACCCCAAATCATGATTTTTAATGGTTTAATTAGAGGATGAAACTAGTAATTCATGTTTGGGACTAGTATTAGTGAAGAATTTACTTACCTCTTTGGCAACTAGGATGTGGGATATTTTCTCCAAGCTTCAAGATCTCAAATGGTGATGGAAAAATTAAAGAAGGGGGTGATATCCCGTATTTTAAAGAAAATGAACTGCCCAGCTGCCCCTTCATCGCGAACGCGACAGGGGCATCGCATTCGTGAAGGCCAATGGCCCAGGCCTCAAGAGGCCCTTCTATGCGAACGCGAGAGGGGGCCGCGATCGCAAAGGCTAGCCGACCTAGACCTACGCAAACGCGGCGGGACACAAGTGAACGCGAAGAACAAACGGGCTAGGTCCCGTCTCAACCCCTCGCGAACGCGGAGGCGAAGGTGCGAACGCGAAGGTCAGGGATCTAGCTCATCGCGAACACAGGGTACCCTCCAGCGAACACGTACAGCATCAGCAGCCCCAGCCCAATTCCTTCTTCGCGAACGCGGCTACCCTCCCGCGAACGCGAAGAAGGAAACCAGACAGTGAAAATTCTGGTTTTTAGCATTAAGCTCTGATGGGTCCGAAACTCACTCGAGCCCCCCGGGACCCCGTCCAAAGGCACTGGCAAGTCTGTATTCATGATACGGACTCGCTCGAATTTCCGTAACGTGAAAAATAACAACAAAACTCAGAATTAGTCCCCAAAACCAAATTGAATCAACACTTTGAACTTAGAGTTCTAGAATTCATTTCAATGCGCCGAACTGACCTATACGACTCGGAATGACTTCAAATATTGCAGATAAGTCATAAATGACATAACAGAACTATTCCATATCTCGTAATTTCATTCGGACCTCGATATCATAAAATCACGTTCCAAACCAAATTTCAAATTTAAGGAAATCCTTTTTTCCATATCGAGCGCTGAAACGCTCCCGGGTTATCAAAAACCCATTTTGAACATACGCTCAAGTCCGAAATCATCATACAAAGATATTGACACTGTCGGAACTCGATTCCGAGGTCATTTGCTCTAAATGTTGACCGAAGTCAAACTTGGCCAAATAACCCAACCTTAAGGAACCAAGTGTTCCTATATTGCTCAAAACACTTTCAAATCCTGAACAACCAGTCCCCACAAGTCATAAATCACGAGAAGCCACTATGGGAAGTTTCATCTAGGGGAACGGGGTCCTAATACGCAAAACAACCGGTCGGATCGTTACATTAATTCTCAGATTCTAGTTGAAATGAAACACACATAGGTTAGTTCTTGAAGATTGGGGTTAAGAGTCTTGAATGCATGTAATTAATTTACCATAATCTAGTAAAAGAGAGTAGGTTAGAGTAATATTTCACTAAACAGGGGTTAGTTAATCTAAAGGGACGCATAGCGTTGGATAAAATGCCCAAATGAGTTCAAGTCGTGTTCATGATTCCTAATTCTAAGTTTAAATATGTCGCATTGTGAATTAGATTGAAGATGCTAGAAGGTCCGGTGATTTGAGACAAAAATTAAGGAAAAATCCCGATTCGAGGTATGTATGGCTAACTCTAATCTTTGTATGATAAACCCATTGTGTTCACTTTCCGGGTATGATTCTCTTGTTGGATATCTATGAAATTTATGTGTTCTATGTGCCTAATTGAGAAATTCTTTCTTCTATGTTGTTCCATGCTATTACCATATCGTTGTGCTATTTGAGTATGTGAGTTGTGATTACTATGTTCCTCTTCTACTATGTGTGCGATCCTTATATATGATGGGTGTGGTAAATGTGAAAGATTGGAATGGTATGAAATGTGAAAGATCCTTTTGAGGTAGTTTTGGCCGTTGTAAATTTTTGTATTAGGTCGATCTGGCCTTTGTAAAAAATTTATATATATATATATAAGGCTCTTCTTCCCCTTTCGGCTCTCAAATCATTCCTTCGCTTTATTGTTTGTATTCATGAAGTTTGAAATGCCTTAGCATGAAACAATAAGGTTGTGCTCGAGGGTTTGAACAAATCTTGCCTTTATTGCCTTTCTGGGTTAAGGCATTGTTGGGGCTCCTTGTTACTGAAGCTATTTCCCGAAAATATCTTAAGTCTATGACTTTTCCGAGGGTAGCCTTTAGGACCGGTTGTGAAAGAATTTTTTTCTTTTTTGAAGACCTATTTTTTTTACGAATTTCAGATGTCTTCGAGCCATGTTAAATTTGTTGTAGCTTTTAGTTCGTGAATTGTCCATTGTTCTTATTTTCCCATTTTATCCGGTCTTACCCGAGATAATAGTCCCCGAGTAGAGTATCCATGGCCTTTAGAAACTGGGGAGTTGCCTTATAGGTCTTTTGCCCCCCATGCCCGATGAGTTTTTTGAAATGGACGATAGCCCCCGAATGAGGAGTGTTCGTTGGTATCCCGGTTAAGTATTGCCCTTGGGATCGTTATTTTCGGATGTACCAAACTCTTTAAGGGATGTAAAGAGGAAAATTTTTTAAAACATAAGATGATTTCAAGGAATCGGGCTATTCGTAATCGGGCTTGATTCTTTAGTGTCGATTCATAATCGGGCTTGATTCTTCAGTGCCAATTCGTAATCGGGCTTGATTCATCATTCCGAACTTATAGGACCTTTTTCCAATGATCTCGAGAATTTGGTGTGGTCCTTCCCAATTCGGACTCAATTTCCCTTCGTTCATATTTCGGGTGTTGAGGGTGACTTTCCTTAGCGCTAAGTCCCCGACGTTAAATTATCGAAGATTGGCTCTTCAATTTTAGTATATCTCGATCCATTGCTTTGGGCAGCCAATCGGACGAGGGTGGCTTCACACCTTTCATCCAATAGTTCTAGGCTCGTATTCATGGCCTCGTCATTTGATTCCTTTGTCGCATATCGCAACCCGATACTAGGCTCTACGAATTCGAGCGGTATTAGAGCTTCGTCGCCGTAAACTAATGAGAATGGGGTAGCCCCGGTACTAGACTTTGAGGTTGTGCAGTATGCCCAAAGAACTTCGGGCATAATTTCCTTCCACTTTCCTTTGGTGTCGGTTAGCCTCTTCTTAAGATTTTGGATGATGGTTTTGTTGGTCGGTGGGGTTGCCCATTCTCACTAGGAGGATAAGGTGTTGATAGGATTCTTTTGATCTTTTCATCCTCGAGAAATTTGGTTACTTTGCTGCCGATGAACTATTTTCCGTAATCATACACAATTTCGGATGGAATCCCGAATTGACATATGATGTGATTCTAAATGAAGTCGTTCTTCCTTCTCCCTAACCTTATCGAAGGCCTGTGCTTCAACCGACTTAGAAAAATAGTCAATCATAAATAAAATAAAATAAATTAAGCTTTACCTAGTGCCTATGGAAGAGGGCCAACAATGTCCATTCCCCGCTTCATGGATGGCCATGGTGATTAAATCGAATAGAGTAGTTCCACAGGTTAGTGAATCACCGGTGCATGTCTTTGGCACTTGTCGCATTTTCGAACAAACTCTTTGGCATCTTTTTCCATGTCGATCCAGTAATAGTCGGCTCTGATTACCTTTTAGACCAATGATCGGCCCCGGAATGATTTTCGCAAGTGCCCTTGTGAACTTCCCTCATAACATATTCGTTACCTCCCGGTCCCAGACATATCGCTAGTGGACCATCAAACATTCACCTGAATAAGGTTCCGTCTTCGGACAAGGTGAATCGTGATGCCTTCGTGCGCAGGGCTCTCGATTCTTTTGGATCTTAGGGAAGCTTCCTGGTCTTCAAGTACTTAATGACGTCCAAATCCACTACTAAAAATTAAATGGACACGGTCTCTTGCAATATAATTTACCCAACTATGAGTCGGGGTTGAATCCCACATAGAACAATATATAGGCGATTAGGATTGTAAGAAAATTATCACTTATTGTGCAATGCCAAACACTTAGAATTTGGTTGTGAAAATATTATAGCTAAATGCACAAATGTAAACTAACCTAGAAAGCAAGTAAAATTATCAATGGCTACAAGTATGGATGCATCGGGAATTACACTCAAGTAACGATCCAATGCATTTCACCATTTTACAAATATGAGCAAGTTTATGTTAATTAGTCGCGGGTAACAATTCTATATTAGCTTATTCCGAAGACTAACAAGTCTTCCTAATTGAATTATCCCTAAAACAATTAAGATATTAAGCACGCCCGGATATGGCTACAAGTAGTTCAATCTTATTCCTAGGTAGAATCTATAAAATGAGGGTTAAAGCCTCAAGTTATTGTTAATTAATCTTTCCCAACCCCAATTATCTTTCCCATAATTAATTCGAAGTAAATGGGCGAGTCCTAGGGTTAGCTACACCCTTTGGAAACATTAAAGAACAAGAATAATTAAAGAAACAATAACTCACTTCATAAATAAACAAAAATTGTTCAATACATAAGCACAACAAGGTATTTAATCCACACTTTAAACATGAATATTCCCATAAAAAAGATTCAAGTGTTGGAAAAATACTACACACTTAGATATTCAATACAAAGCAAGGAAATGAAGAAATAAGCATAAAGGAGTAAGACATTCTCAACCAAACGCTTCAAATCTTCAAGACCCAAGTGTGTGTGAAAGAACCCTAGCTTCCAAACTTGTTCTCTCTAGTCTATAGAGTGAAAATAAGCTAAAGATCTGAAAGATATGCCAAAGATGTGTAAAATATCTGCTAAGTCGTGTATTAAATGGTTTAGGGGTCAAAATCGTGAAATGCCAAAACTACCCAGATTTCTGCCCAGACTTAATGAATCGAGATCGCGGATATAGGCTTGCGATCGTGAAGGGTAATTCCATAAAACACTGCGATCGCAGACTAGATCATGCATTCGCGCAGAGCATTTCACAGCGGTTGACCAACTTCTTCATCGCATGCGTAGAAATTGCATTGCGTTCGCGATGCATTGTATCATGTCCTTATGCGATCGTGTGCCACTGTTTGCGATCCCAAAGAGTACTCTGGAAGCAGCCATTTTTCCACAACTTTGCACATTTTGACTTGGTTTCTTCCGTTTCTTCTCTAATTCACTTGATATCGTAAATATGCCAATACTCATAAAAGGCCTTAGTTTCTCAACAAAATCATACAATAACATATGTATAAAGAGGAAATAAGTTGGTAAAATACCAACTTATCAGTACTCTATGTATTTATTTCTCCATTCCCTGGTCAAACTTGTGGAGTTTATCTCGGCATGTCCTTCTTCGACTACTGGACTCATTGATATGCCGGAGAATTTTGGCATATTTAATATCAAATTGCTTAGATTATAGCTTGTTTCAAGAGCGTTTACCCTTTATACTTATAGAATTTTGATGTTTTGCAGTGCATGAGGTGTAAATACTCAAGACCATGAAAAAGAGAGCAAAGAAGCTAAAAAGTGAGGAAAACAACACTATGCGATCGCATATCTGACAAGAGGTCATCACATAATTAAGATGCGAATCGCATAACGCACCAAGGGATCACAGACCTCAACAGAAAGATAGGCAAATTTCAAGAGCTAAAATGAGGTCGCATATGCGACCGCATAACTCACATGCCAGCCGCCGAATTAACCGTAGAATCCCCGTTGCCTGAAGCCGCCTCAAGAATGCGATGCCAATCTGCGATCGCATATCAACAATGCGAATCGCAGATCAACAATGTGGTGACGACCAGGAAACTAGGGTTTAGAGATGCGATGAGAACGTGAAGAATGCGAACCGCATTCCTGTTATGCGACAGGAATGAGATCGCATAACCTGCCTGCAGGGGCATTTTTGTCTGTTTTCTACCCGACTTTTGGCCCACTATAAAAGGATTTACTTGGGTTTTGTGGGTCAGTCTTGTCTAGTCTTTGAAGAAAATTCTCCTATTAGAATATTCTCTTTTTTTTTGGAAGCATTATAACACTTCATTCTTGGTTTCTAAGCATTCATGACACTTAATACTCTTAGTTTTTTGTCATTTATTATGAGTAGCTAGCTTTAAATACTAAGGTTGTGGACCCTAAATGGGTGTTATGTATTTGGGTATTTAACATTGAGTATATGCATAATGGGTTATTGTTATTTATTTACTCTTCATTGTATATTTATTGTTAGTGGTTGCAAACATTAACTTATGCCATAAATTCTTTCTTAGCTTGGAAAAGTGGGTTAGAATTGGTAAGAGTAAATATCAAAGACTCAAGGCTTTAAACCTTGTTTAATAGAATCACTTAGGGATAAGATGGTTTTATTTGGCATAAAGTGATTTGGTTTTATTGCAACTCTTTTATATTTGGGAAAATTATACAGAGAAAATACTACTCTATTATTGGAAAATATTGGGTAGTCATCTAGAAATCAATTGCATATCAAGAACTCCCCATTAGAAATATATCATATTAATACCCATTTGCATTACACGTCATTAAAAGGGACACAACCTTGGTTCACTTTTTTTTTATAGCAAATTATACTACTAGGCTAGGTGCCTAGTAGCGATTTTATTAATAATAAAACAAAAATAATAACAAGTATGTTGTCCTACTACACATAGGAATATAAAAAAGAAACCTAGAGGCTATTATCAAATTGAGCTTGTGAGGCCCAATAGTGATATTACAATCTGGTAGCCTACTAAAAAAAATTAGAGCCAACTAAGTCTAGTCTTACAAGAAATAGTTCCTTGAATATGCTGCTGGCCATCTATGTAAATTGTGCACTCTTAGCCCCTTTTAATTTGAACTTAATTTTGCATGCATAGCCACTCCACTTAATTCCCTTAGTAACCCACGACCTTACCTGGCCCATTTTCCGTCTGGGACCATTGCCAGTAAGGCCCAGCTTCAAATCCGGTCGCTTGTAATAACCCATCTTTCATTTCTTTTTCATTTTGTCCACACTTGTTTCCTATTCCGTCTCTCTCGTGCCCTAGCTCCCTCTCTTTGCTTTTCATGGCTGCCAGTGTCACTCCGATGGGTATGTGACTTCTTCTGAGCTCAAAGTGTTTATTTATGTTGATATTTAGCTTGTTCCCTTTTCTCACAGCTTTGATTGTTTGTATTTCCTCACTCAGTTGCCCTCGTTGCTTCCACTCGACCTCCATGGATGCTACTGTTGCACCTCGACGCCGACGAGCTGGTACGTGACTCGATCTGAGCTCATATGTTTGTTTTCTGCTGTGTCTTGGTATTTTCCTTTTCCTGACCCCTTTGTTTCTTTGTATTTCCTCCTTCACTTGCCCTAGCTGCTTCTCCTTGATTTACATGGCCGCATTCATGGCCTTGGTTGTGATGAATCCACACATTAGAGCTGGTAAATATCTCATTCTGAGCTTATTACTTCTATTTTTGTTCCAATTTAGCTTTTCCTTTTTCCTTACAGATTTGCGTCTTCCTGTTCATGCACGCACTTGACCTAGCTTAATCTCTTCGATTTCAATGACTGTAGTTGGTTCCTGTTATTTCTAGGTCGTGTGGGTGAAGATTTGTGTTTTCTCAATGTCCCAGCTACAGGTACTGTTAAGTTTCTTCCTCTGAGGCTTTTAATTTCAGTACTGTAATGTCTTAGCTCCCCTTTACTCACTGATTTGGTTTTTGTGTTTTCCTGACTTCTAGGGTAGATACAGATTTGCATAGTGTGGGTGTTATCCCTGCTATTTTGCATTTCTGTATCTATCCTTATGTTCAAGCAAGTGCCGGCCTTTTTAGCTCCAGCTGATCCACAATTGTTGATTGGCATTTGTGATTTCCTCAATGGACCAGCTACAGGTACTGCTTCTTCTTCAATTTCCTGGCTCAACTTTTTTCCTTGTCTGAACTCTATTGTTTGTATCCTTTCTTTGGTTTCCACCCCTATGCATGTCACTTTTCCTCCCCCTAGAGGAAGTAATAGCCCCCCCTAGAGCTTGTATCTGATGATAATTTATAGAATCACTGTTAATCCCTGCAAAAAAGAACACATTGTTAGAGTAAAAAAGGACCTTTATGTACTCCTCATTACTGATTTGTACATAATTGTCCGCTAATTGTATGCTGCTCATGTCCCCCTTTAATACTGATCCCTCTTCTCTATCCCCCTTCTTTTTCTTTATATTGTACACTCTCTTTGCATCCACCTTATAACTTCTTGTTATTTGTTTATGCCTATTTCGATTAGACATTCTAGGCATTAGTCTATTTGTGTTTTTTGTTCTTCTACTCCTTGCCTGTCTCAACTTCTTCCCCCATCTAGTACTTATCATCCTATCTTGATGTTTATTTTCCTTCTCTTGATTTGTATCTTCCTGTGATCCTGCATGGCTTCTTGTATGACTATCCCTCCTATTGCTACTTATCCTCTGCATCTTCCTGCTCCTAAGTTGTGGATTTGTTTTTCTGAATTGCTGCCCACTCCGAATTTACCTTGGTTCACTTAATCATATTAATTACAACTTTAATTAATTCTCATTGCTACTACTTCTATTAGATTATTACACAACCAATCCCCATATTCCCGTTTACTAGTGGAATGGAATTATGATTTGAGTTAAGTCACACTATCAAAGTAACATTTTCACACCTATTCCCTGTGGGATTCGACCCCAACCTCGTTGG
>MDKH01124443.1:0-16532 GCA_005239495.1 Nicotiana undulata | reverse complement strand
TATATATATATATATATATTCTTAACGGGTTAACGGATTATCCGTTAAGAAAATTGAATAATTTGTCCCCAAACCGATAAGCCGTTAATAAAAAAAATTTAATCCGTTCCCCGTCCGTTAAACCGTTAACCCGATACCAATAAGCCATTAAGCTTCGATTTCAGTTCGGTTTTCGGTTTCGGTTCGGTTTTGAACACCCCTAGTTCTATTTCATTTTCTAATTTCTAAACTGGCTAATTTGTGTACACTAGTGGAAGAAAAATGTTTAATCTTGTAAATCTTTCTCCATCAAAACTAAAAGAAAATGTATAAGTCGGAAGCAAAATTTTTATCAAGGGGATTAAAATATTAAAAAATAAACGGAAAAGGGTTCAAAATGCCCCTAAACTATTGGAAAAGGTTTTAAAATATCCTTCATCCACCTATTGGGCTAAAAATACCCTTCCATCCATTTTTTTGGTTCACTTATGCCCTTTGACCGTTAGGTCAATGCTAAATTAAACATAATTATTATTCTTTTTGTAAAACTTAAAAAAAATATTTTGCAAAGTATTTTCGTTTTTATAAACTAATGCACCAATAGTCCACTAATTTAGTAAAGTCTTCTTATTTTTCTTTTTCAGTTTTTACAAGAGTGGATACCTGGTTTCGGCATATCCAGGGTCTGACTTACATAGTAAACAGGGAATTGCGTACCTTGTTCTTCCCCAACCAGCACGGCACTTACCGCTACCTCGGATACGGCCAGGTATAAGTACAACGTTTCATCCTCCTTCGGGGTGTGAGTAAAGGTGGGCTCGATAGATATCGCTTCAACTCCTCTAAGGCACGTTGGCATTCCGGATTCCACTCGAAGCTGTTTTGCTTTTTGAGCAAGGAGAAGAAACGATGACTCATGTCCGATGA
This sequence comes from Nicotiana undulata, assembly GCA_005239495.1. Lineage (NCBI taxonomy): Eukaryota > Viridiplantae > Streptophyta > Magnoliopsida > Solanales > Solanaceae > Nicotiana > Nicotiana undulata. Next base: position 15,626 of record MDKH01124443.1, on the reverse strand, counting down.
TCTTGATATGAATCGACCTAATGCCAATATCCGCCCGGTCAGCCGTTGTACGACCTTCACATTGTTTATCACCATGATTTCTTCAATGGCTTTGATTTTGTTGGGGTTGATCTCGATTCCCCTGTTCGACACCATGAAGCCCAAATATTTGCCCGAACTTACTCCGAAGGCACATTTCTCGGGATTGAGCTTCATGTTGTAGCTTCTAAGGATGTCGAATGTCTCTTGCAAACGAGTCAAATGGTCCTCTGCATGCAGGGACTTAACTAGCATATCATCAATGTAAACTTCCATGGATTTGCATATTTGATGTTTGAACATCTTATTAACTAGGCGTTGGTACGTGGCTCCTGCGTTTTTTAGACCGAAGGGCATCACATTATAGCAGTACGTACCATACTTCGTGATGAACGAAGTATTTTCCCTATCCTCGGGGTTCATCTGAATTTGATTATACTCGGAGTAGGCGTCGAGGAAAGTAAGGATCTCGTGGCCAGCCGTGGCATCAATCAAGAGATCGATGTTGGGCAATGGGAATGAATCTTTCATGCATGCTTTATTTAAGTCTTTATAATATACGCACATTCTTAACTTATTCCCTTTTTTGGGAACTACTACTACATTGGCCAATCATTCGGGATATTTTACTTCCCTAATAGACCCTATTTTGAGGAGTTTTGTTACCTCGTCCTTGATGAATGCATGTTTTACTTCGGACTAAAGTCTTCTTTTTTGCTTTACCAGTTTGAACCTGGGGTCGACACTCAGTCAATGGGTGGTTATTTCTGGCGGGATCTCTGTCATGTCTAAATGGGACCAAGCAAAGCAATCGATGTTATTAATAAGGAATTGAATGAGTTTTTTCCTGAGTTCGGGGGTTAATCCCGTTCCCATGTATACCTTCCGATCTGAGAGATGTTCGATCAAGACTAACTGCTCCAGCTTCGACGGTTGATTTTGTTGCGTCCGATTCTTCGGGGGCAACAAAGGTTCGAGGAGTGAGGAAATCCTCTTCATCGTCCTCGTTTGGTTGCTCAGAGAATACCCATCCCTCGGGGACCTGCTCGTCATCTGACTTCTCCGAGGTAGAGGGTATCGATGTTGGTGACATGTCGTGTACCGCGAACATCTCTGTTGCCGCACGGTGTTCTCTATACACCGTTCTTATGCCGTCTTTTGTTGGGAACTCCATCATCTGATGAAGAGTTGATGGTACCGCCCTCATGTTGTGTATCCACGACCTTCCAAGCAAGGCGTTTTATCTTATGTCACCTTCGATGATATGAAACTTGGTGTCTTGAACTGTACCGGACATATTGACCGGTAGGACGATTTCCCCCTTCGCTATCTCGCTTGCCATGTGTAACCCATTGAGGACTCGAGAAGTGGGTGTGATTTGACCGAGCAGTCTGAGCTGCTTCACTACCTTCGATCTGATTATATTGACCGAGCTACCTGGATCCACAAGCAAGCGTTTAATTTGAATGTTATCCAAGAGAAAAGAAATTATCATTGCATCATTGTGCGGACGAGACAAGGCCTCGATGTCTTCTTCTCTGAATACAACAATATCCCCGGGTACATGACTCCAAGTTTGCTTTTCCGTTGCGATGGACATTTTGGCCCGTTTGAACATGGGTTCCTGTGGGGTGTCGACCCCTCCAATGATCACGTGGACGACATGCTGTGGTACCTCTGCTTCATTTTTCCTGTTTGCTTCTCTTTCCTCCCGACCTAAAGTTTTCTGTACTTCATGCTAGTTTTCCCGGCGCACACTTTCGTCGGTATGAGAGCTTATATCGACATGTTGGGTGTTGCGTGAGCCCACATCCACAGGGATTGGTGCTGGTCCCGCCCCAGGGTTTTGCAGAGGTACACCGCGCTTGAAACAGCTACACCGTTCTCCCAATGATCCTCAAGACTGTTGTTTTCATGTGCATTCAATGAGTTGAACATTTTGACATGAGATCAAAGATTCTTGGACAAGAAAAAGTGTGAAGAATAACTTGTGTTTTCAGCAAACCAGCACTGAAACAATCACTATTATTTTTAGCCCCACGGTGGGCGCCAAATTATTTACATTGAAAATGGTAATAACAATTATATTTGATTATGTGGTTCTAAAAATATATGATCTATTTTAATACTAATTGTTTAGGCAATAGATGCTAAGTATGAGCAAGAAAATTGAGATAATAGCAAAGGAAAGTAGTGATATGCAAACCAAAGTTGTTACAAGACAGATCTCGAGCTGGCCGAGATGGGGTCTCGAGGTCGAGTTACGATGTTTGACGGTGAACGATCGATGAATGAATAACAGTATAAAGGGCCTCGAGGACAGCCCTTTATGATCAATAATGAGCAATAAATGAAGAACAATTAAAGAACACAATAAATGAAAACAATAAATCAATGGAACAATTGTAAAGTATGTTTAAGTTAGAGAGCAGAGAATGTTGTTGTTGTCTTGAATATCATGTGTCACAAGGGCCCCTTTTAAATAGGAGGGGGAATCCCAACATAGTGCATGCGTAATTATTACAAAGAAATACAACTGGCACAACTATTTAATGGTCCGGTACGGACTTTGTACTATTCTTGCAACTATTGTCAGCTTTAATCACGTGCTCTTGGGGTTTCCCGCGTCCCTACGATGGTCATCGATTTACACTGTCCCGAGGTCGAGCATAGGGAACCTTTGACATGCTCCCCTGGGGTCAAGCTTCGAATTTGCCCCGAGCTCCTCGAGGTCGGGCGTGAAATGCCATATTGGCCTCGAAATCGGGCTCTCCGATTTTAGCCGTATACACCTACAAAGACAGAGATGTTGTTTCCGATAGACTCTTGGCTTAAAGATGTGGTTTAATAGCACGCAATGTTCCTATGACATCTGTTGTAATGCTAAGCCCTCTGGTTTAGGGATCAAACTCTTTGAGAGAGCTCTCCGATATTTAGTTTAAGCTGTTTTAGATCCTTCGCAGTTTGACTAACCTAATTTCAAATCTTGAAATAATGTTCTATTCCATTTTCGAATTTCTAGAATGGCTAATTTGTGTACACTAGTGGAAGAAAAATGTTTAATCTTGTAGATTTTTCTCGATCAAAACAAAAAGAAATTGTATAAGCGGTGACGGAAGCAAAACTTTGATTAAGGGGATTTAAAATATATATAAAAAATACGCAAATAAGCTAAGGGAATTAACATGTAATATATATACATGAAAAAAAAATTAATCTTATACACACGGTTAGCCAGTTTTCAGACTGATTATTCAAAAATAGCCAGCGTTTGCAAAGTCATTGAAAAATAGCCACTATTTTGCTGTAACAGTGACCTGTTCGGCATAATATATTGGAGATTGGTGCACATGTGTTTGAACTTCCAGCATATTATGTTGGAACTCCAACATGGGGAAAGTTCCAGCATAATATAATGGAAATTAGAGCACATGTGTATGAACTTCCAGCATATTATGCTGGACCGGTATATTATACTGGAACTCCAGTATATTATGCTGGACCGGTATATTATACTGGAACTCCAGTATATTATGCTGGAAGTCCAATATAGTATACCGGAATTCCAGTATATTATGCTGGAGTATTTTCCGAATTTTGAACAATGTTTTCTTTCATATTTATCTTTATACAAAAAGTGGTTAAATTTTGATTACTTTTGAGACTGTGACTATTTTAAATGACCACTTATAAATCCGATTATTTTTGAATTTCGCTCGACAACCAGACTAGATAAGGCCAGAGCCAACTGTTCCTCCAAATTAGCATCTCCTCTTAGATTCCTAAACTTTCTTTTACTCAGATATTATTTTTGTTGGAGAAAATCTTTAAAATAAGCTTTTAATATATTCTCTAGATGCTTCCTCCTGCAGTCATGGGGGTACATATAATGATATTAGTTAATCAAAAGAAGAAATTAAAATAATGCATGAAAACTGAAATTCATTGAACTTCCAAAATTAAATTGAAAGAGAAACTAAGCGTCGAGACTACTCCTATTTCGAGATAGAAGAACAAACGTCACAACGCGTGACAATGAAAAGGCTCCAAATCCTAATTAATACGACTCAAAAACTTCTTAATCAGGAGTTGAAACTCTTCTATATATACACTATAATAACTGGATTTCCCAAAATTATTCAGAAAATAAAAACAGAATATGGATATGATCAAAGTTGGCCCCGTGGGAGGACGTGGTGGATTCATGTGGGATGAGGAGGGAGGAGAATTAGCCGGTATTCTTGTTTCCTATAGCGAAGACACAGTTTTTTCACTTCAGTTCTTGAATTATGAGAATGGAAACTTAGTTATATCAGATAAATATGGTACTCGTCATTGTGATATCTACTCTGCAATTATCCTAGATTATCCATCACAATATCTTACTTCGATAAGTGGTTCGTTCGAGCGGTTGAACAAGAAGCTTACATTATTAAGATCAATAAAATTTGACACCAACAAAGGTTCTTATGGACCATTTGGGACCCCGTCAATTGATGGCAATAATGTTGACTTCAACTTTCAGATAGGAAATCATCGTTTTTTTGGTGGTTTTCATGGTAGTAAGAATTCTGATGGTATTGAGAGTATTGGGATCTATGCGAAGGCCATACCATCCTCCCAACTGATCAATTTGAAAGATTCTCCAGTTAATGTTAAAAAGGAAAAAGAAGATGAATAAGATTAACTCAAGATATACTTTCATAGATCGATTTTGTTCTTCAGCTAAGGGTCCACCGGAAATAGTGCTTACAACTATCCTCCCCAAATCCCAATTATGAGATTTCACTGTGTTTATTGTTGTTGACTTTTATCGATCGGTCTTTTACAAATTAATTTCCAAATGATATAATGCGTATTATTATATTACTAGATATATGCTTGTTTGGTTTGAGTTTTTATATAAGAGATTGGTGTTTGGTTTTTATATAAGGATTACTTGTTGAGTTATTTATGAAAATATATTTAGATGCTTTAGTCCGTCCTCTACGATCAGTCAATTAAACCACCTTCACATTTTGTTTGCTAAATTTCATCATCTTCATGTTAATTGGATGGATAAAAAAAATTGTTTTCAAGATCTTTAACCAAATTGGTGTTTAGCATTTAAAACTGCATGCACTTTTTCGTATAATGACATTTACTTGCACTAGAATACTATATATGTGTGATTTTCTGCTGTCCACTGTGTAGAATATGAATATGATTAAAGTTGGTCCAGTTGGACTATTGGAGAATACGGTGCACGCAAACTTTCAACAATTTGGAATGAAAAGGGACGAGACCAAGTTGCCGGTTTTCATATTGCATACGGCAAACACTCAGTTTATATTTTTTAATATAAAGCCAATCACCCAGGTTTTCATCTCTTGTGGTGTTGGGGGGTTTGGCTAGACCCCTACCTTGTCAATTATATAAACAAAAAGTGTACGCCGAGGGGAACATAAACCTTACCTCATGAATACCTTTAACATAAAGAGAGGAAGAGTTTATTGGCAAAAATACATATTAGACCATTTCCTCTCACTATACATCAAATTAACTAACAAAAAAATTTGATTTTTCATATCTAATTCTAAGCGACGGAACCTGCCACATATCCATGAAGAAGGGTCCTTTGACCTCTGGGAGTTGCCTGAAGTTCGAATGGATGATATCTTCGTTGGATGTGGTGGCCTTTTTAGCGAACCAATCAGTTGCTTGATTTGCTTCACGAAGGCAGTGGCAAGTAGTTGCACCGCATCGCTCCAGATTCTCCATTAAGTCTTTTGCCTCATTTTTCAACTTGTTATTGTCCAGATTCTTAGTATGCAGCATGTCCCATATCATTCTAGAGTCCATTTCCACAATGAAGTTCGCGAGTCCTTTGTTTTTGCACCAGTCACACCCAAATTTTATAGCTTTCAGTTCTGCCTCATTGTTATTGTTACAAAGAATCGGCATCAAGAATGCCATGACAAATCCGCCCTCTTCATCTCTAAGAATTCCTCCAATCCCTGCTTTCCCATTACTATTATTAAAACTTCCATATGTGTTCAACTTCAATTTACCATGAGGAGGCATCTCCCATAACACGCTCTTCCATATAGGGATAGGCTTCAAACGCTCTATCATCTCACAGTTTTTATGCCAGTGAGTATGGGTTTTAATTGAGGGATATTTCCTGTTGATCGCAGCATTGGTGTTCCAAATAATTTGCGACTTCATCTTGTATTGGACAAATTTCTTTCCTTCTCCGAACTTGCAAGAGGTATAGCTTTTCCATAGTTCCCAGCAGATAGAAATAGGCATATTGTGAAGGGTCATCTTATGGACCATATTCTTTGGTTTCCTCTGCCACCATCGAGTGAGGACACTACTATTGGAGCCGTTTTGATGCCGTATACCCAGAGGATTTCCAAAGAATTCCCATAATTCTCTAGCAGTCTCACTATTAATGAAGACATGATGCAAGCTTTCACATTGAGGGATGTTACAACAGTTGCACTTTGACACTTGTTGATTGCCAAACTTCCTAATGGTGTCATCAAAGGGAAGTTTTTTCTGAATCATTCTCCAAACAAGAAATGACATTTTGAAGGGAATACAGTCGTGCCGCACTTTGCTCACAAGATGGTTGCTTTGCTTAATAGCTCTAACCATGTGCCAAGCCGATAAATTAGAGTAGTGCCCATTTTCAGTAAGATCCCAAATGGCTAGGTCGGCATTGTTCTGATGCACTCTAGAGATACTGATGATATGATGAAAAATGTATTAGGAAGGTGAAGCTGATCCAATTTGTGAATATTCCACCCATCATTCCTGAAAAAATAAGAAACCCGAACCTTACCTGATGTGTTATTGTGATTGACCACATTAGCAAGTGGTCCTTTGCCTGTCCAGTTGTCCCACCAGAAGTTGCAGTTGCCTGTGTTAATATTCCGTAGAATATTCTTTTCCGCTTGGCTCTCGCACGCAGGAGAGATTTCCAGGAATGTGAGTTGCTCGAGGGAATGGCTTTATAAGTTGGGTGGATTCTGCTACAATATTTAGCTCGAAGGTAATCTGCCTATAAAGAAGGACAGGTTCTGAATCTTTCGCTTATGTCTTCCATTCTTCTGATTCCAATACCACCTTCCTCCTTAGGGACACACAGATTTTTCCAAGAGCTCCAGTGAAACTTATTCTTGTCGCTCGAGGATCCTCAAAGAAATCTTGCTAAATGTTTTTCAATCAGATTAAGAGTAGCTTTTGGAGGGCACATGGCAGAGAGGGTGTATAGGGGGAGGGATTGTAACACATTCATAATGATGACCACTTTACCTCTGTATGATAGTAATCTACCTTTCCAACCACTGATCCTCTTAATAATATTTGCAACCATCTCCTCAAAATAAACTATTTTCTTCCTTCCGATGTATATAGGGCATCCCAGGTAATTGAAAGGAAATTGTTTGTCCATGAATCTAGTGGTATTCCTGATTCTATTGATCCTCCCGGCTTTAGTATTCGGAGCAGTGATGAAAAAACTTTCGTTGGCATTAAGCTTCTGGCCCGAGGCCCTCTCATATTTATGAATTTGATTCATAATCAATCTGATAGTCCCCCGCTGAAAAAATAATAATGTCATCTGCATAAGCCAGGTGATTAATTTGAGGGCCTTTTTTTGGCATAGTGAACAAAGTGAATTTTTCATTTTCATGAAGATTGTTGAGCAGCCTAGTCAGAACCTCGGATCCCAGGATGAATAACGATGGAGACAAAGGGTCTCCTTGTTTTAACCCTTGGGAGGATGTAAGAAATTCGTTCCTGGTGCCATTTATGATAATGGAATACCACACATTGGATAGAAGATTTCCATTCATGTCGATCCATTTCTCAGAGAATCCAAATTTCCTCATCACGACATTAATGAACTCCCATGACATCCTATCGTAAGCTTTTTCCATATCAAGTTTAATAACAATATTTCCCCCCTTGTTGTATCAGAGAAAGTCTCCGGAGTATCAACTTTGGGAATAAGGACCAGACAAGTGTGAGAGTAGTACTTAGTGAGCTGAGCACCAGAGAAGAAAGCTCGCACAAAGTGAATGATATCTTCCTTGATAACATGCCAACAACTTTGATAAAAATCCCTACTAAAACCATCCGGGCCAGCACCACTATCACTGGAAATATTCAGAATGGCCTCCCTTATTTCCTCTTCTGTAGGCATTTTGGTTAGGTGGTCATTCTCTTCCTCAGTAACAATATTGGGGATGCATTCAATGATATCCATCTTGCCAACCTTTTTTGGAAGATTAAAGAGCTTCTCATAATGTTTAATAGTCTCTTTCGTGATCTTTGCTTCGCTTCTAATCCACTTCCCTCTATGGTTTTTGATTCTGTGGATTTGAGTCTTTCTCCTCCTTTCTCTAATAACACTGTGAAAGTATTTTGTATTACAATCTCCTTCTTAAAATCATTGAATTTGCGCTTTTTGTTTTAATAAAGACTCCTGCATAGCTTGCCATTTGATGTACTCTACTTGGCCTTTGTTGAGGTTTTCTCTGCTCGCCTTCAAATTACACACTTGGTCAATCTCTTCCAAGGTTTCTACTTCTTTCTCCCACTTGATCACCATATCATAAACATTACCAACGCTTTCCCTGGACCATTTTGATAACCTGTTACTAAGAAGTTTCAATTTTTGATGAAATCTCCACATTGGATTATCTTGAACAGGTGTGTCCCAAACTTCTCTATCTAAGTCGTGGAAGCCGGGTTGCTCAGTCCAGAAGTTAAGGAATCTGAAGTAACTGATCTTCGTCGTTTGGTTGCCCTTACTTTTGAATAGCAAAGGTCTATGGTCGGAGACCGACCTGTTGAGATGCTTGACAATGTAGTTCTAGAAAGAGTGAGCCCAGGTGTCATTGATGAATATTCTATCCAGTCTCTTCCAGACTCTTTTACTTGGTCTACAATTATTACACCAAGTGTATTTAGGACCAATAAATCCCATGTAAACTACCTCACAGTGATCCATACAATTAGAGAAATCGAAGCTTCTAGACATTCTATGAGAGTTGCCTCCCAATTTCTCCTCGGGATCCATAATAACATTGAAATCACCCCCAATACACCATGGACCATTGATGACGGAATGTGTATCTTCAAGACTGTTCCAGAGTTCTTTTCTTTCCCTAGCCGTACATTTAGCATAGACCACTGTAATGTTGATCTCCTTATTATGTACAGTATTAGAGAGGCTCATAGTGAGCTGCTGTTCTTCATTGGCTAGGATAACAGAATTATAATCCTGTTTCCAAAAGCACCAAATCTGCCCGTTTGTGTTAGCTTGGCATTGTTGAAATCCCAAGTATCTCATATAACCTTCAATCTTTTCCTTGTCGACGAACGGTTCCACGATGGCTACAAAGTCTATGTTGTTAATGTGACACAAATTTTTCAATCTTAGTAAGGCTTTCTTCGACCTTACCCCTCTTATATTCCATATAATTGCACTAATCATGGAAAAATATGGGGGTGGATCAACTGTGACTTCTTCCTCAGGAGGAAAGATTCATTTTTTCTTTATTTTTTCCTGTTTTCCTATTTCTGTTTCTGCCTCTTTTAACAGGGGGTATTCCCTGCCTGTTGGAAGTATCTATTAAGTGAGCTTCAGCTGGATCATCAGGTTGTTTGTTGAGAGTTTCATCACTATTGTCTGATATAGACATGTTAGAATTCCATGTTCCTTCCTCAATCATCTTACCGTAGTCTTGTGCCCTCTTTTCCTCTATGTTGTATCCACCAAGGTCTACCACCACTTGAATGTTGGGGTGTTTTTTTTATTTCCGATGGTAGAGACTCGGAGTTTAAATTGGAGCTTTTTTGAATTCTGTCTGATTCCCTCATACTGACACTCTCTGAGTCATGCCATTGTCCTGTTGAATGGTTTCCAGTCTGGTCTATGTTCTTGTCCAATTCCTCCCTATTCTTTGTTGTCATTGTTATTCACACCTTCCATAGGATCGCTTTCATCCACCTTTTCCCCAGTATCCAATTTGGCATTAGAAGTCGCTTTCTGATTGTTTAGCATATCCATCGACTTGTTGTTCCCTATCACTCCTAGCTCTTTGAGGCTATCTTCAAGGACAGTGTTAGTAGCTACTGTTTTGCCACCAGTGGCACTTTTAGCAGAATTCTTTCTATTCTTTTTCACCACAGGTTTGAACATAACAAACTTTTCTTTTTGGGCATTGTTTTCTTCTTCTTCTTTCTGCCCTCTTTCTTATTCTGGACATAGACAGTGTTGGCTTCCTCCTTCTGGACGTCGATAGGGGACTGTGATATGTAGTTGTTCTTAGTTTCAATGGTCTTAGCCACACTCTTTTGGACAGTTTCTTTTCGTTTTTCTTCTGTTTTCTTTCAGCATTCTTGTTTGATTTCTTTTTCCTATTCCTCTTAGTGTTAGGGATTTGCCAATTCTCCTCTTGATTGCCTTCGTCTGTTTTCAGTTCTTGGAAGTCATCGCCTACCTCTTTTTGTTTCTCTTTATTTGACTCTTCTGCTTCAACCATCTTTTTTTTCATTTTCTTCTCGTTTCTTTTTTTCAACTACCCAATAATTAATCAATGAATGTCCTATCTTCTTGCAATATTTGCAATATTTAGGGACATTCTCCCATTCGATTTTTTTAACATAGCCATTTTTAGAGGTGTGTTTTCATCTTCAGTTCCAACAAATACAAAGGTATGCAGGGGTTTAAGTAAATCAACCTCCACTCTCACCTTCGCCATACTTGGCCTTGTTTTGGATCGTGTCGAAATGTCAAGCTCAAGCGGTGTTCCTGCCGGGCCAATAACTTGCTTGGCATATTGCCAAGTATGCATATGGAACGGCAGTTCCGGCAATAGTGCCCAAACAGTTTCTATCGCCAAATCCTCATCCGGCTTAAAATCCGATGTCCATTTTTGTATCCACATTTGAGTGACTCCGATTTCCACCACCCTTTTGAATCTTATTATCATAGACCCCAATTTTGACTGTGTCTTTCACGGCAATTTTCTCAGAGAATTGAGCCCTAATTTTTTCAATTTGGGGTCTTATCTTCAAAAATCACCCAACCAGTGTCCTTTTGCATTCCCCTGCCATCACCCCATAGTACTCTTTAGCTTTGAAAATAACTGCTGGCATTCTATTGTGGGTGGTTCTTCTTGCAATAACAGCTTCTTGTTGTTGCCGGTTTGGGGTCGGGGCAGAGTTGGTCGTTGTTACCACAGCTGCTGCATACAACTTTTTTCCTTGAATTGCTCCATGGGGGAGCTTCGCTGGATCGGGAGGTCAATTTGGTGTTCCAGACGCGCCACTTGGCCACCGATCGGAGCCTCCATGGGTGGCGCGTGATGTTCAGATAGTTAACAGAAATATAGTCGTTGAGGGGATTTGGTTTTAGAGGGACACTCAGTTTATTCACTTCAGTTCATGTACTATGATAATGACATATTAGTTTTATCAGACAGACATGGTGATTGTGATGATGGTGAAAAAAGAAACTACGTTACCGTTGTTTTTGATTATCCATCAGAATATTTTACTTTGATGAGTTGTTCAGTGGCACATGGTCTACTAATCTTCATGTCATCTATAAAATTTGGAACAAACAAGGGTGAATATCTTTCGTGAAACTTTTTGTTGTTGCTAAGAACACTAGGAGAAAAAGGAGTGTGAAAATGATAGTGAAATTAAAGAAGTTAAAGAAAAAGGGTTATCCGCTCGTAATGATATTGTTGAGTCTCTCAGGGTTGAGGTCTAATAGTAGTCTCTTCAAGTCCTCCCCCTCTTACTTAGAATAGTTAGCGAGAGGAATACTACTGATTATTTGTGAGAGAAGGCTTATAAGAATGAAGAGAAATCTTATCTTACAATTATGCTTTTAAGAGTGAGTGAACACTTTTTCTGCAGTGAATGAATGACCTTTTGATGAGAAAAAGTATGGTTATTTATTCTTTTTCATTCATACAATTTTATGATTTATGATCATTCTTTTATAGATAAGGTTTGATTTCATAATAGGAGCCACTCAGAAGGGATTTAAGTTATCTTATTAACAGTATAATATATAAGTTTTGCAATATTAGTGTGATTTTATTTATTGTAATAAATTACTTGTCATTATTCTGGATTATAATCAATCAATATTATTAAACAGAATAACCATAAATAATAAGTTTTACACAGGCTCCTCGTTAATATTGTCGGTCAATCTAATGGTCATTAGACTTATTTCAAGCCCCTATACCGTTAACACCTCACGAACAATATTATCTCCTATGCTCATAGGCAGATCTATATGGTAGGGAGAGGAGAGGGATCATCGATACCCGAAAATTTCGGTAAACACTTTATAGATACTAACAAACATTTTCAAGAAATAGTCAAATATTAACAGAGAATCTCTTACAATCTTTATGAGTAATGGTAAATTGATATTGAATATAGCGGTGTCACGTTAACTGTCGAATCCTCGATCTGTCTATGCTATGGTATGCTAACATATTTTATATTCGAATCGTGGTTTTTAATGAGTTCGCAATTTGCACCGATATAAACCTCCCTCTTTTTGTTAACTATGCAAAAAAAAAACAATACTACAAATGTTCTTGACTAATTAAAAATATGTCTCAGTAATTTAAAAAAATGATGTGAATTTAAATAAATCTTTAATGTTCAATCCGAATTTCAATAAGAAGTGCAATCAGAATTTTTAGTGCAATTAGAATATTAAGGTTAGGAAAGAATCCTTACCATAATAAGAAGCCATATATATTACTCCCTCCGTCTCATATTTACCTTCGTAGTTACTAAAAATAGTTGTCTCAAATTATTTGTCCCTTTAATAGTTTAAGATAAAATTAATTATATTTTACTCCTTTTACCCTTAGTAATAATTATCCTTGAAGATTACAAATACCTAACTTTGTTCAAATTAATCAAAATTTCATTCTAATTAATTTTTCTTAAGGGATGTGTACGAGAGAGTCATGATAGATAATATGAGACGGAAGGAGTAACTAGTTATAGTTATCGTCCTTAATAAAAATACTTGCCGTTTCATTTAACCAAGATAAAATTAAGTAGTTTTTTCCATTCTACCCTTATATTAATTACATCAATGGGCTGATTTTGTGAGTTCACATGCCAAGTAAAGAGTGAAAAGGAAGAATAACTACTCCCTCCGTTTCAATTTATATAAATATGTTTGATTGGACACGGAGTTTAAGAAAAAATGAAGACTAATAGAATTTGTGGTCCTAAACAAGTTAAAAAGGGGCCCATAGTATTTGTGTGGCTATAAAAGCTTTTCATTAAAGGTAGAATTGTAAGTTTAAGCTAAATTGTTACCAATTTAGAAATAGGTCATTCTTTTTGGAACGGATCAAAAAGGGAATAAGTTCACATAAACTATAACGGAGGGAGTATTACTAAAATACTGTAATTTCATCTTCTATAAATTAATTTCCAAGTGACTTGTTCGTATTATTATTCTACCATGCTTGTTTAGCCCTAGTCGTACTTTTACATGTCAACTGTGATTTTCAAAGATTATCTTTTGAGTTTTATATCAAGAGGTAATAACAATTATAATTTGAATAAAATAAAAATATCCTACAATTTTATATCGATCTCTTTTGAAAAGAACCATAAATTAAAATAACATTTAAAATGATTTATAACTTCAAACATCCCACCCCCAACCTTATTAGATGTCTCACAAATAATAATGTGTTAACCTAATTTGCAACATTACACGCCACTTTAATATCTTCAACGTAAAATGCGTGATAATTGACTTTAAAATATCATCATTAAATTTTTTTTTTGACAAGTAGACTTGCCTTAAACCAATCTTCTCCTCCACTAATTTGTCTGCTTTTCTTTTTTCTACAAATTTCATCAATTTCTAAGCAAAAATATAATCTTAAATACACTATTAAAAAAAATTTTGAAACCCCAAAATTTTAGGTGTCTAAACAAAGGTTTTATTAGCTTCTCTCTTGAGCCATTGATGCTCTACATCATCATATCATCAAATATTATTATATCTTTCTCTCTGGTGGTTATTAATTTTCTTGGGTCGAAGCGCTTTAGATTTTTTATTATTTTTCACCCGATCTCTGATACTCATATTAGGGCCCGATTAATTCGGATTCACGTCGGGAAGTCCCACATTGAGGGTAAAACGCCCCCTAACAAAAGCAACGTCATACCTAGGGGTTCAAACTCGAGACCTCTAGTTAAGGACGAAGGAATACTTACTTCTCTACCACACCCTTATTGGTGAATCACTTTAGATGTCTCTTGAGCCTTGGCACAAGAAGCTTGTTAAGACTTGGTCCTCTACCTCTACTCTCTCCTTTTCCTTCCTAAGGGTCTGCCTTATCTTATATCATAGCGAGAACCAAGATCACTAGCACCCAATTCAACGGATTTGACCTCCGCTTCAAGAGTATCTAGGTCCGTCTTCTCTTTCTTGTCTTAGGCTTCTTAAATTGAAGCATTTCCTCTTGAGTATAGTAGTCAAACAATAACTTCCTAAAAAGATTGAGATCTTTAGGTAGATCTTTTGAGAAGACTGTGATCCAGCTTTTTCAACTGCATTATTTTGTGCCCTATCATCATTTCATAAGAAACAATTTCGTGCTTTGTCGCATCGTGAGAATCAGATTCTTTATCATTTACTCTTTGCACATCATTCTTTCGCCGGTCCTTACTCTTATCATCATGACCCTCGTCTTGTTGCCTACGATTGCCTCTATATTTTGCTCTTGACCACTCCTTATCTTTTTCTTTATCCTTGTCCTCGTTACTACCCTTGTCCTCCCCCCCACCCCCACCTACCTCCTTCACTCACACTAATAGGATCTCACTGGAGATGACAATTGGGGCGGGGCAAGGAAAACTCTTAATAAGGCAGGGCAGGGTAAAATCTAAATGGAGCGGGACAGGACAAAATTTTATTTTTAAAAAATCATAATAGGGCAGGGCAGGGGGCAGGGGCAAATTACAAGTTAATAACTGGGTCAGATTATTTTTGTTCTTTTTCCCCAATTCCTACTTTGACTATACACATTATAATGCGTTTCATATATATATATATATATATATATATATATATATTCAGCCTTTGAAGTAATTAATCTGGTCAAGATTATTTCTGAATATATCATTCTTGAGACTATTAATTATAACTAGTCTAAATGTCCGCGCTTTGCGCGGTTATAAGAAAAAATAATAAATTTTAAATATGAACTTACAGTAAATTTGATCCATATATAAGAGATAATAAAATTTGTGCTCATGCGTACAAAAGTATATGTACTCTATCTAACTCCACACCTATATGTAAAGGTGTTAACCGGGTGGGCCGGGCCGGATTGGGTAGGGAAAATTAGGAATCGAACGGGTTACAAACCGGGCCGGTTACGGTTAATTGTTAACGGGTTCGGGTTTGTCCGGGTAAAAAATAACCCGTACGGGTAGGGGGTTTAACGGGCCGGGCCGAGCCGATTACCTAATATTTTATTTTTTTTTTAAATTTTTTGTACACGTATTTTAAATAAAATATAAAGTAAAATACTAAAATA
>ML287552.1:0-11436 GCA_005239495.1 Nicotiana undulata | reverse complement strand
CTGCCTTGTCTTTACGTTTCATTTAGTACCTTGTACTGCTGTGCTAGCATACTGTTACCCTATCTCCCCAGCATGTTCTCCCCGTATCTGTCTTACTTGCTTATTTCTGTTGCCATTTTTCCTGCTATTATATAAAATTGCACAGGTACATATGTTGTGTTGGTCCTAGCCTCGTCACTACTTCGCCGAGGTTAGGCTCGACACTTACTCAGTACATGGGGTCGGTTGTACTAATGCTACACCTGCACTTCTTTATGTTGTGCAGACTACGCAGCCGGACCCGGAGATCACTAACGATCGGAGCATCTCATTCAATCACACAGGAGACTCGAGGTAGACCCGCAGACGTTCGTGGGCCTTGACGTCACCTTCTACTTTCCACTTTCAGTTCTGTCTTACTTTGTATTTCGAAGACAGTCTTATGTACTTATTGCAGACCTGTTGTTTGTAGTAATCTCTTAGATAGTCCGTGAGTATGTGACACCAGTTCTGGGATTTGTTTATGGGTTTTATTTCGAAAAGTGCTATGTTGTATTTTGGGTTATTTTATTAAATTTTATATGGTGGGCCATCGAAGCCTTGGTTATCTTGTTCGTATTTGTTGTTAATAAGTTTTATTTAGTTCAAATGTTGGCTTGTCTAGCGGGTTCAACGTTAGACGCAGTCATGGCTCGAAGGTGGGATTTTTGGGTTGTGACATTGTGACACCCCGATTTTGGGATTTTGCGATGTTGTTATCTTTACCATTTCATTATGCCTTTTTCGGAGTATTATTACATTTATGTTGTAAAACTTTTGAAGTGATTATGGTTATTTCAGTAAAGGTTTGAAAGATTATTGCTTTATTACTGTTAAGTTGTTTTAAAAATGTCAAGGTGTTATGTACGTTGGCTTGTCTAGCGGGTTCAACGTTAGACGCAGTCACGGCTTGAAAGGTGGGATTTCTGGTCATGACAAATGGTGAAATTCTTTAGTCGACTAATCTTGTTCTTGGTCGGCTACTTTTGTTCTGCAAGCAATAGTTAGTTGAATAGATATATGTAATAAATAGTAATGTAAAATTCAGGAGAGACATAGACATTTATACTAGTTCGTGTACCGATGTGAAACTTCCATCCAGTTTCCTTGGGCCACAAGAGTTCTCATAGATGTTCAATCGAACAACTACAAATGAAAGTGTGGGGTTTCTCTCGTTTATCACTAAGGAATTACAGTACGAGATCTTGACACAACCTTTTTTCACTTGCTTTCTTTTTTCTCTCTATCTTTTGAGACACTAGTAAGCTTAGGTATTAGTATTTTTTAAGAAGTATAAAGAGAGAAAATTGTATGAAAGTTGTGTAGTTCTTCTATGTCTTCCTTCTCTTATTATTTAGTTCTTGATGAGGCGATGTATTCCTTGCATTGAGATTTGAAAAAAGATGATTATGATTTTCCTTTTTGAGGCAGTTTATTCTAATAAGACCAAAGGGGTACCTCTTGAATCCAGCTAACGAAACAGGGTTGGATTCAAACTTAATAAATTTTTCAAAATCCTACTTGTTGGTCTTGGACTTCAAGGCATTCCATTCTTGTTGTCTTCTTTCTGGATGCCTGATTTGATTCTTCTGATTTACTTCCATAGGTCTTGCATATTTGATTGATTTCCTTTCCTTCCTTTTTCCCGTGACGTACACTTTTGATTGAAGGATATTAGTTATAGTTGTCGGCCTCTGTAGTTGGACATTCTCTATTTTCTTTCATGCTACACTAATTTTAGGAATTTTGCTTCTTGTGCTCTTGATAGTTGACCTACATAAGTAGTAAAACATTAGTAGAGTGTCTTTGACTTTTGTTTTGGTCATTATTAAAATTCGAAACCTAATAATCTCCCTTTTTTATGATGGAAATTAACAAAATAGTTAACAAATATTAGATGATTACTTATTTGAAACTTCCCAAACACATTGTATGCATTTTTCTTTCAAGTCATCAATGAATCAGTGCTCCCCATGTCTTTGTACTGCTTCTCTATATATGGCTCCCCTGTCTTTATACTCTTTTTGTTCTCTCCCTTTGAAATAAATCAAAAAGTAAGAAGAGAAGATACACAGATAATGATAGATAGTAATATACAAAGAAGATTCATGCAGTACTTATATATACATTTATTAAGCCGTCATAGTCAATCAAAAGCAGTCATATTTGGCCCATAGTAGACCATACGCCTGGTCAATCACCACAAAAGATAAAGTCTTAACAAAAAGCAATAGTTTAAACATTCCACATAATCAATTCCTTCCACGGAAGTAGTTAAGTGTTACATCACCTTGGTGCAGAAACTGTCATAGGAGGTATCAATCTCCTTGGAGAATTTGTGCTTAGTGATATCCTGCAAGCCCTGATCTGTTGTCTCATTGTTGTCTGAAGATTGATCCTTAGTAGTCACATCTGTTCCAGATTCATTCATCAATCCTTAGTCTGGCCACATCTACTCTAGTTTCCTTTGTCACATCCCTAATTTCATCCATTTGTCCCTACATAGTGCTTAGCATGTTCGTGATACCTATAATGCTTTGCTGGATTAGAAACAATTGATCTGAGGATGGAAGGTTAGCTGGCTTTTTAGACTTGACTCTTCTGGTACCCTATTGAGTTGGGGTGTAGTTTTTGAGGCTTTGTTTGTCTTGCCTCAGGTCCCTTCAACCAAGGTGTATCCCTTCATAGAAAATGGTGTTTTGTCATAAGTGCTAGAGATGAATTTAGGATCAAAGGGAGATAAGTCCACTTTTATCACTTGTAGAATATGAGAGATTAGCAGACCATAGGGTAGACTATTAGCAGAGGAAGATACATCTCTAATAATTTCAAGCATGTATTGACGTATCCAGGCAAACCAATCAATAACTTTCCATTCACGAGGCAGTATAGGACAAATAGATCTCTGGTCGGCAAGGTGCTAAGGGATCTAGTGTGTTGTAGGAGGGTAGTAGATATAAAGTGGGCTAACACACGATGCTCAAATATTAGGTTTTTAGGACCTATATCAGGGGGGTTCTCAAACTAGACACTTTTTGCTTCTTCAAAATATATTCAAAATCATCAGGTCATAAATGTTGCACAAAATAACTGTTGTCGCGCCCTTTTTTCTCGCGAAATCGGATTTCGACATGTGAAAACTCTTTTAAGGAGGTATTAAAAGAGGAGAGTCGCCAGCTAACGCTTTAAGGTGTGGTAAGCCACCTATTTGCATATGAATCAGGTTTGACTAGTTTGCATCACCAAAGATCGGGCAAGGGCTTGAAATTACCTCAAAGAAAAGGTGTTAGGCACTCTTCGAGGTCCACAACTGTGAGTCACGACCGAACTAGAATTATATGAATTAGTCTGATGAACAAAGGAAGAGAGAAACAAGAAGTTTAGGAAGTTTCATTATCAAAGGATCTTGGAGTAAATACAGACACTTGATTCAAAAGATAACTATAAGATGGGGGGTCCTAAGTTTTTTAGCCTAAAGGATCACCTCGTGCAACATAAATAATACTTCATAACTTCCTCAAAATAGGGTGTTACTCGTATTATTCAGCGGGCATAGACTATCATCTCTTGCAATCCAATTACTATCTTTAAATTATTACCTAAAGCACAATAGTTGATTCTAAATCAGGCCTTACGCATGCACTACACGTCCCATACCTATGGTCCAGGAGGCATTTGCACCTCTCTATTAGGGAGATTCTAGACTTGACTTTGGGTGCTCAAAAAAAGTTAAAACTAGGTGACAATTCAAAACAAATAGGACTGCAGTTAAATCCAATTAAGGGCTCAAGTTAGCCTCCTCAATTAGACAACAAATGCACGCAAACAAATTTCTACATCTTGATATTAGGCAGTTTCAGAAATGAGGGGGATTGCAGTCGTTAAGCCCTATATACATGGTTTCTATATGATCTGATTCCGATGTGCATGCCATTTTCAGACCTATTGTTTCTAAGTTACCTGTATGTGGGTGCCAGATGTTGCTTAGCCTCTTATTACAGATTATAAGTTGATAAATCTATAGGCATGATCTCTAAGTGATTTATACAATAAGGGACAGTGAAACTTATTAGAAGTGCTCAAAATTATTTTGCTTCCTAATAATCGCCTGGATGAACAATAAAACAGCGTTTGAAGAGCGAGTAGTGATGTCCTATAAGCATAATTTCTAAAGATTAGCCATTGGAACTGATTCTATTACATTTAGCTCCTATATAGGCATGTTTTCTAAAAATTGACAGTTGGAACTGATTTTATATATTTAGCTCCTATAGGCATGCTTTCTAAATGGACGATGAGATGCAATAGCGAATTATTTAGTTAGAATCTTGTGGGCATGATATCTATTGAGCATGGTGCAGATTAAGGATCAGTCATTAGCAATTATTTCCTATAGGAATGATGTCTAGCAACACATAGCAGTACAAACAACAATAGATAGAACACTTATGCATTGACAACATACTAATTTGTGAGTGTGTGATTCCCTAATGACATGATTTGTAATAGTGCACAAAAAGATTTACATATAGCAGGTCGGATAGAAAATAGATCACACAAATCCTATAAACATGCTTTCTACCCTTTTCATGCAAGTATTAGGAGACACCCATTTCCCAATTTCATTATCACCCCAATTGTTATTACAGAATTATTACAGACCCGATAATGAATAAATTACAAAGTGGTACAACAAATAATAATAGTCCTAAGACAGGCCCAAAGAGATACCCAGCACTACCAGACCTTCAACTAAGCTATTTCTTCCTCTTTTAGCACACACATAACTCAACATAGCCCATAAACAATAGGAGTACTCAAACCAAACCAAACATCCATGGTTTTATCATAGGATCCAAGAACCAATAAATTACTCAAATCAATTTACACATTCAATAGACACATTAATTGCTCAAACTATTGCAGAAAAGGTCAAAGATAGGTTCATGAAAAAGTATGTGATCACTAATGTCACAATAATCATGCATATCCTCTTTACTAGAAGCAAGCACTTTTACAGGCTCACAATTAACATGAATAGAGGAATGACTTCCCATCGAACAATGAAACTCACATTCTAGCAAGTTATCACATGAAAACTCATTAGGCACTTGAATAAGAGAAGAAAGAACATTTAAATCATTAACAAGCCTCTTCTCATAAATTTCATGCCTCTTTCCGCCAAGTTGGAATGCATAATCATCTATGTCATACTCAATTTCAAAAGTAAGCATATTACTCTTGCACTTGAACTTAGATATTATTGTTAATGACTTGATAGGCATCAAAATATCATCATCCACAAACATTATAAAGTCATCAACATAAGAAATAAGAGTATAGTTCATTATCTCCAAAAATACCATAGGTGTTCTAGAAAGGCCAAGAATTTGAATAAACCAATACATACCATACATAGGCTTATTTATTAATGGAACAACATCGCCTTTTATACTTTTATGCAATGGCTCTAACTTAGAAAATCCTTTAGGGAACTCCATGTTGTAAACCTGTAAATGTCACGACCAAAATTTCCTTCCATTGGGTATCGTGATGGCACCTTGTCTTAGGGACTAGGTAAGCCTAATATTTACTGAATAACAACAATAATAAAGGAAATTTAACAGTCTCAATATAGAAATCTTTACATAATTTACAATTTTCCAAAACCGATAGTACAAGTCATAAGCTATATAGAGTAAACTACACTTCTAAAAAAAATTGTTTGGAAATGAGTAAAATAGTTGAAAAAGGGTAAGAAGGTGACTACGAAGCCTGCGAACGCGGCGGTAGGTTGTCACGACCCCAAATCCTAACAGGTCGTGATGGCGCCTATCGTGGAACTAGGCTAGCCAACCATCACATTACTACGCATTTGTTCTATTATAATAATTCACAATTCAATAATAACATCAAATAGCATAAAATAACTTCTTTAAGTCTTAGCGCCCCAATAATAGTCTAAACAACTCTAAACAAAAACCTCCCAAGACTGGAGTCAACATGGTCACGAGTATCTACGAAATAAAACTAACTCTACTAATGTCTTGAATAAAGTCTAGAAATAAAAAAACTAATACTAAATAAGGAAGGGAAATATATAAGCTGTGGACGCTGGCAAGGTACCTCGAAATCCCGTACAACTGCTGCTAACGAATAGAGACAGCTATTGCTCCGAGCCGATACCTGGATCTATGCATAGAGGAACAAGGAGTAATGATGTGTACGCCAACTCAGTAGTAATGAAAATAAATCACAGACTGAGAAATATAAAACACACAGCACAGATACACCAATTCACAAAACTAGTGAAAACACCAAGTCACCATAAAGTATTCATAAAATAATAAGTTTGAAAACCAATTTCCAGAAATCCTTTGAAACAAGTATAATTTCAATATATATCTAAGTAAAAATCAGTTTGAAAATGAAGTGAATCGTAGTTAAAAAACTCAGTAAAATCATCATAAATCTGCCCTTCAGCTAAAAGTCATTTCTCATAACAATCTCAGTATTAGCCCATAAGGCAACCTCACGGTCACTCAATATTAGCCCATGAGGCAACCTCACAGTCACTCAGTATCAGCCCATCAGACAACCTCACAATCACTCAGTATCAGCCCACAAGCCATTAGGTGCATGCGCTCACTGGGGGTGTGTACAGACCCCGGAAGGGCTCCTACAGCCCAAGCGCTATAACAAGACACATCATGGAATAAATCACTCACAATATTGGCCCGCAGCCTCTCTCATATTACAGCATCCTCACAATAATGGCCCGCAGCCTCACTCAGTCAGACACTCTCAATATGCCCTTCAGGCCATAAATATACCGGGTTCTCGACCCAAAAACAGTGTTTCATTTTCAATAAATAGTATCAAAATACTCTGAGTGTCAAAACAATTATCAAGAAAAGATTGAGTGAAAATCATAACATATCAAGTGAGGAAAACAGTAAAAATCAACCCCCAAGGGGTAAACAAATCAGCACTAGGACCCAAACATGGCTTACAACCTAAATCATGTCAAAATATATCAATATTATTAAGCATAGGCTAACAAATTGGTTTCGCAACTCAGTAGTTGCCTAAATATGGAATATATTTCCAAAGTTCCAATCTTTGCATCCCAAAACCGGTGAAAGGGTGCAGAATCCGGGGTTTCATACCCTCAGGACTGGATTTAAAGACATTACTTACCTCAAACTAGCCCGGGAACTATTCCGCAATACTCTTTCCTCTCGAATCAACTCTCGAGTTCTCCAAATCTACCAAGTTCAGACTTTTATCATCAAATTCTGCTTAAGGAATGAATTCCAATTGAAAAATACAAATTATAGCTCAAAACCCGACCCCCTGGACCACGTCTTGGAACTCAAAAAGTTTTATACGAAAACGTTCTTTGTCATCCCATGAGTCCGTACATATAAAGAACGCGAAAATCGGAGTTCGTTTGACCCCTCAAATCGACCCTTAAAGATCTCATAATCTCAAGCCCTAACTCCCCTTTTTCTACTGATTTTCATGAATTAAATACTGAGATTATGTTCCTTAATCACCTATAATCAAGTTCTAAGGTCCAAAATACTTACCTATATGAAGAACACTAATTCTCCCTCTTCAAAATTGCCTAAAAAGCTTCTTTCCATTCAAAAATGGTGTAAAAAAGGTTAATGGTCGCGGAGGGTTTATTTTTATACTTTCCAGTTGTTACTCAGTGCGAACGCGGACAATCTCGTGCATTCGCACAGAATTGCTCTTCCTCCCCCTTCGAGATCGCAGCATTGTGCAGGCGATCGCACAGTTTACTCTGTCAGTCGACCCCACGCACCCAAAACCTCCTGTGCGATCGCACCCTGCAGTACGCGATCGCACTAGGCCCCTCTCTCTTTCTCCGCGATCGCAGGCCTCTGAACGCGATCGCACAAATGCTTACGCGATCGTAGTGAATGAATGGTTGCTATAAAAACACCAGCAAAACAACTATGTTTTTAAGTCCAAATGAGTCCGTTAACCACCCGAAATCAACCCCGAGCCCCTCAGGACCCCAACCAAACATACTAACACATCATAAATGATCATTCAAACTTAGTTGCACCCTTGGAGCACCAAAACTAACATCAAAACACCAAAATCACATCGGATTCAAGCCTACGAACTTTGAAATTTCTAAAATCCACCAACGATGCCGAAACTACCCAAAACAACTCCGATTGACCTGAAATTTTGCAGACATATCCAAAATGCAATTACGAACCTGTTCTACTTGTTGAAATTCCATTCCGACCTCGATAGCCTATTTTCCACTGCCGACCGAAAAATGCCAAAAATTAACTTTCGCCAATTCAAGCCTAACTCTACACCGGGCATCACAAAATTATTCTGTACACACTCCTGAGTCCCAAATCACCTAACGAAGCTATCCGAGCCATAAAACCCGCATTCCGAGGTCATTTACCAATAAGTCAACTCTTACTTGACTTTTCCCATTCTTAGGCTATTTTTAAAGAGTAAGTGATTAAATTCTCTTTATAATCATTCTGATTCCGAGCCTACCAACTCTAACACATCAAGACCAGTATAACAAAGCTATAACATGGCAATAATAGTAAATTTAATGCAGGTTCTACATAACGACAGACCGGGTCGTTACATTCTCCCCCTCTTAAACAAACGTTCGTCCTCGAACGGGTCTAGAAACATACCTGGAGTCTCAAACAAGTGAGGATATCTGCTCTGTATTTTACGCTCGGTCTCCCAAGTAGCCTCCTCCACTGGCTGACCTATCCACTGCACATTCACTGATGCTATCTCCTTAGACCTCAACTTTCTGACCTCGCGAGCTAAAATAGCTACTGGCTTAACCTCGTATGACATATCACCCTCGAGCTAAACTGTGCTGAAGTCTAACACATGAGATGGGTCACCAACATACTTCCTGAGCATCAACACACGAAACTCCGGATGAATACTCGATAGGCTGGGTGGCAAGGCAATATAAGCCACTTCTCCAACCTTCGGAAGCACCTCAAAAGGATCAATTGTCACAACCCGAAATCCCACCTTCGGTCCATGACTGCGTCTAATGTTGAACCCGCTAGACAAGCCAAAGTTCGAGGTAAATAAAAACTCATTATTAACGGATACAAACAAGATAACTAAGGCTTCGATGGACCACAATACGAAACTTAACAAAATAACAAAAATATAACCTAGCAGTTTCGAGATACAACCCGTATACAAAATCCCAGAACTGGTGACACATACTCACGGACTATCTAGGAGATTACTACAAACAAAAGGTCTGAAATGAATACATAAAACTGTCTTTGAAATACAAAGTAAGACAGAGTTGAAAGTGGAAAGTAGAAGGTGACGTCAAGGCCCACGAACGTCTGCAGGTGTACCTCGATGTCCCCCGTATTAACTGACGAGATGCTCCGACCGTCAGTGGCCACCGGGTCTGGCTGCGTAGTCTGCACAACATAAATAAGTGCAGGTGTAGCATCAGTACAACCGACCCCATGTGCTGAGTAAGTGTCGAGCCTAACCTCGTCGAAGTAGTGACGAGGCTAGGACCAACACACCATATGTACCTGTGCAATTTTATATAATAACAGGAAAAAGAAATTGGCAACAGAAATAAGCAAGTAAGACAGATACGGGGAGAACATGCTGGGGAGGTAGGGATAACAATATGCGGGCACTGCAGAACAGAGTAATGAATGAAACATAAAGACAAGGCAGAAATTTAACTTCTCTATAGATAATGAATAAAGAAAGGCACAACATGTCCCCTCGTGCATAGCCTCACAATCACTTGGCACGAAATGTCCCCTCGTGCATACATAATAACACTCGGCACGGAATGTCCCCTCGTGCATAACCTCACAATCACTAGGCACGGAATGTCCCCTCGTGCATATATAATAAAACATAGCACGGAATGTCCCCTCGTGCGTAACCTCACAATCACTCGGCACGGAATGTCCCCTCGTGCATATATAATAAAACATAGCACGGAATGTCCCCTCGTGCGTAACCTCACAATCACTCGGCACGGAATGTCCCCTCGTGCATATATATTAACACAAAGCAACAACATAAAGTGAAAGTCAATACTAAGAAGTCCCAAGTGAATAGAAATACATCAATACAATTCGATTGCCCCGGCAAGGAGAAATCATCAATTACAACATCAACAAATGCCCGACAAGGGTCTCAGCTATCACCAACCTCGCGTCAGAATTATAAATTCAACAGTGTAAACCTCAACTGAAATAAATCACTCAGTAACTCTTCACGTCATGAAACAACATCAAGGTATCACTTTTAATTCACCAATTACTCACAAGGCGGAGAAAATTAAGAACATAGTAAGTTTCATCACAAATGACTCACGGGCATGCTTGACCGCAACGCATAGGCACTCGTCACCACGCCTATACGTTGGACATGAGTTTCACATAACAAGTAAGACTCTATACCTAATCCCTCAAGCTGAGGTTAAGCCAAACACTTACCACGACTCCAAGAAAATGCAGGTTAAGCCTCGATCATAGCCTTTCCTCTCGAATTCAACTCCTAATCGGGAATATCTAGACATAATGGATTTATAATCATTAATAAGTACTCCATAAACCAATTCCCAAGCCAAATTATACATTTCCTACTATTCCTCCGACAATACTAAAATTCGACTCTGGGCTCACACGTTCGAATTTCCGAAAATTCATGAAGGAATCAATTACCCGGAGTCTAAGGATCGAAGTTATGTAATTTATGCAAGAATTCATGGCCTAACATGGAAAAATCCCAAAATCCCCAAGAACCCTAAAATTTACTACCTAATTCTATGATTTTTAGATGATTTATTAGTGAATTTAACTAGGAATTAGTTTTTGAAACTAATAAAACTATGAAATTTACTTACCTCAATTTTAATGGAGGAAGGTTCTTTGAGAAGCTCTCTAAAATCTTGAGGGGGAAGATGAAAATGGTGGAATGAGGCTAATTCCCGTATTTAATAACACTGCCCAGTGATTCCTTCACTACGATCGCGACAAGAGGCCTGTGATCGCAGAGGCCAACTGACCAGACATCTGCGATCGCGGAAGAGGCCCTGCGATCGCAAAGAATAACTGGCAAGACCTCTGCGATCGCGGCAGGGGTCCTGTGATCGCGAAGAACAAATTCACCCGGCCAAGACGCGACTCAATGTGATCGCAAGAAACGGGCTGCGATCACGAAGGTGTGGAATCCAGACCTCTGCGATCGCGAAGAGGAGGCTGTGATCGCAGTGAACAATCATAAGCCAAGCAAAATCCTTCTCCGCGATCGCAACTGTCACGACCTAAATTCCCACCATTTGGGCCGTGACTGCGCCTAACGTTGAACCCGCTAGGCCAGCCAACGTAT
>ML287549.1:0-21472 GCA_005239495.1 Nicotiana undulata | reverse complement strand
ACCGCGAACGCGGAGCTTTGGGGGTACTGCTTTTCGCGAACGCGGCGAGCCTCCTGCGAACGCGAAGAAGGAATTCGCCCAGTGATTTTAAAGTTCCAAAAACAGAATGTATTACGGGAAACTGGCCATTTTTCACAAACCTCTTCTTCTCCAAACCTCTTAGGCGAATTTTGAAGCATTTCTTCACCATAACCTCTTAGGTAAGTAATCTTTGACTTGTTTTCTTCCATTTTTATTAACACCCACTAGATTCTAGGCCTAAAACTATGTGATTAAGGGTAGAAAATTAGGGAGTTGGGTAGAGTTAGGGCTTTTTGATTATTTGGGAATTTGACCTCGTTTTGGGGTCGGATTTCAAAACAAATCATATATTCGGGCTCGTGGGGGAATGGGTGATCGGGTTTTGGTCCGAACCTTGTGTTTTGACCAAGCGGGCCCGGGGTCGATTTTTGGAATTTTGGGAAATCTATAATTAAGCCTTGGAATTGAATTGTTTAGCATTTATTGATGTTATTGGGTCAATTATGTCTAGATACGATTGATTTGGAGTCAGTTTCGAAAGGAAAAGCGGTGCTAGAGGCTTGATTTGGATTCTTGGAGTCGAGGTAAGTGTTTGGCCTAACCTTAGCTTGAGGGAATAGGTATTGAGTCATACGTGCTACGTTTTTATCCCATGTTCAATGTATAGGTGAAGTGACGAGTACCTATGCATTGTTGTCAAGCATGCCCGTGAGTCGGTCTTTATGATATATGTGTTTTTCTCCGTTATTTACTGTGTTATGAAGTAGATTTCATTTTGGAGGTTATTCAATTGTTGGAAATACTTGGTTGTGAACACTGTTAGTTAATTGTTCGGTTGAGGCTTTACTTTGTTAAGTTTTACACTTGAGCAAGATTGGTTATAGTTGTGTCCCTTGCCGGGACGGTATTTGTTTCTATTGTTGTTCCCTTGCCGGGATGTTGTGATTATGATACATGTTGTTGATTTTCCTTGCCAAACTGTTGTTTTTGATATTGTTTGGGTGAGGAAGAGTGTAAAGCACGAAGGGTGATGCCGTGTATTTATTTATTGCATTGTGAGGATGAGAGTGTAAAGCACGAAGGGTGATGCCGTGTATTTATTTATTGCATTGTGAGGATGATAGTGTAAAAGCACGAAGGATCATGCTGTGCCGTTTTTGTTTAATTATTGCTTTGGTGAGGATGAGAGTAAAAGCACGAAGGGTGATGTCGTGCACTTGTTTTGGTGTGGATGATAGTAAAGCACGAAGGGTGATGCCGTGTATTTATTTATTGCATTGTGAGGATGATAGTGTAAAAGCACGAAGGATCATGCTGTGCCGTTTTTGTTTAATTATTGCTTTGGTGAGGATGAGAGTAAAAGCACGAAGGGTGATGTCGTGCACTTGTTTTGGTGTGGATGATAGTAAAGCACGAAGGGTGATGCCGCGTACTTGTTTGTTCTATGTGTTTACTTCCTGTGCTATTTTTGATACTTAGACTGTTGCTTCGTTCTGTGATTCAGTACTTGTTTTCCCTTGTCTCCAGCATTTTCTTCCCCATTATACGCTTAACTGTTTATTTTCCGCCGTTATTCCTGCCATATATTATTGAATTGCACAGGTGTTTATTATTGGTCGTGTCCTAGCCTCGTCACTACTTCGCCGAGGTTAGGCTCGACACTTACTCAGTACATGGGGTCGGTTGTACTGATGCTACATCTGCACTTCTTTATGTTGTGCATATTATGGTACTAGACTCTGTTGATACCCAATTTTTCCTCAAACTATTTTTTAATTTACACATATACCTTCAAAATCAGTTTTTATAACAATGGGAATTTCTTCATAATTTTCCCATATTTTTTATCAATTATTCTCCAATTTATTCAATACTTTATATTCGATAGTTATTCATAAATTATATCATAAATAATTTCAAAGTATTTCCCAACTCAATATATCACTTTTGATCCTATTAGGATTTAATTATTTCACAAATTGACCAATTTTTGGTATTATTTAGCTATAATTACAACAATTTTGCAGTTATAGCCTACTTTTACACTTTATACTATTTTAATTCAATAATTAGTCATTTTATATTTTTTATATTAGTTAATAACCTAATTTCACCTATTTAGACTTAATTTTATTTTTATATAATTATTGGCTATTTTATTAATTATTTATCTATTTTTAAAATGGGTATTTAACAAGTAGCCACTTTAATTTCGATTTCAGCCTATTTAATTTAACCCCAACCCAATTAAAACCAGCCAATTACCCATCCCAGACCTAAAATTTTACCCGTCCTAATCCCTCGATCAATCTGAGCCGTTGATCAATAAATCAGCGGCCCAGATGGATTCTTACCTTAATTAACCTAGGTGACTACCCCCCTCCCTTTCTCATTTCCCCGTCTCTCATTCTCTCACATTCTCTCTGGTTCTCTCTAGAACCTTCCCTTGCCCCCCTTCTCCGATGTAGTCCGTTCATCTTCTCCGGCCACTTCCCCTGCCGGAAACCTTGGGCTCTCATCATCTCTTAGATACTGCTTCACCCCACGCCAGTCTAATGACAGTCGTCGAAACTTTCATGTTTTCTCACTTTTCTCTTTGGGTTCTCTAAAACCCTAAAACTTAAGGTCTTCCGATTTCTTTAGATCTGTTATAAATCTACGCATATTTAGGATTCCTTTGATGTTTTCCCTAAAGATTTTCCTTTTTCCCTAAACAGTTCTTCATCTTTTCAAACTAGGGTTCCTAAACCCTTTTCAAAACAAGTTTTCCTTTATGATTTCTAGCATTATCGTGTGATTTTTATCATGTTGTCATTGTTTAAACCTTTTTCCCTTTTGCTCTGATTTACTTTTTTGCTAAAAACCTAAGTTTTCAGTTTTAATCCTAGATTCTAAGTGTGTCTTTGGTGATACGTTTGTCAAACCTTTATGCGTGCTTGATCTTCATGAGGCTCTCAAGTCTATGATTTTACCCTATTTTTTGCTTATTAGACCTGCTGATTCTTGTTTTTTCGCTTATATTGTGCTTGTTCTGTTAGTCCCTCTAATTGCTACTATTCTTCTTGCTACTATGATCATTAAGATTTTTTGTTCTTGTTCTGTCGATTATACCATGTTTATTCTGCAGAGTCCTTTAATTATCTGCTATGTCCTATGTGAATCTCTAATTTTGGGTGATTAGGGTTTCTAATTTTTCCTAATTTATGGTAATTTCTCCTAAACCCGTGTTATTTGCTATTTTGAATCTCTGCATCTCTATGATGGATCCTTCACTGATTTTGTGTGATATCCTTTTACTGATTTTAACCCGTAGGGTATTTTCTTACCTTATCCTATGGTCAAACTAGGCTGTTAAACTGAGTCCTAAGTCCTTCCTTAATTGGAATATTCTGAACTTAGCCTCTATTACATGCCTTATACTTTTACTATGCTGAAATTCATTTCCTTATGTGCCTCCTATGGTATCTTTCCTTGTTGATCACATGTATCTTACTTTACTATGCTGAAATTACCTTATTGATTACATGTTTATGACCGTTTGAAATTTAACCCCTTAATTAGGGGAAGTACTTAAACTGATTTCGTGTTGATTGATTCTGATTCCTTTGATTACTGTTTGACTTTGATCTGCACCTTATTTACTACTGTTTTAAAATCTATATATAACCCGGCCTCTTATTTTTCAAGACACAGACAAACACATCAGTGCACTCTCTCTCACAATTAAACTTGCTCTCTCTCTATCCCTTCTTCTGTGCTTCTCACTACTGATTTGAGTTAGCCGGCTGTAAGCCAAGGCTAACTATTGTTCATCTCCTACATTCTGCTTTGTGTTATTGCTTTCTACACTCTACTGGTATGTCCTAATTTAGAATTCAGTCCTCAAACCAACATGCCTCTATTACTATTACAATTCTTTGTATTCCTCCTATGCTTTTACTAACTATTTTGCTGCTCAACATGCAATTAAGTTTCTGAGTTTCCTCTACATGTTAAGTCACACTTTACTTGTAAAAGACTAATGTATATCTATACACTTAGTATCTGTTCCTTATGTGAATCTCCCTGCCTGTGACTACTACATTAGTTATATCATAGTCTCAGCTGTTTGGTGTTGATATGTTCTGATACTTTGTTACACCCCTGACCCCCCTTGAACCTTGGAAACTTCTGATTGTATGTGTGCTTCTGCCTGCTTCACAGGCTCTGTATTTATCCCTCAAACCTCTCACCCCTGTTTGTGATTGCTGGGCCACTTGGGTCCTGTATGTGATGCTGGCTTTATTTTGGTTTGAGTTTGGTGTTTTCCCAGAACTGGTTTCATTAGTTGAACCTTTGTTCTAAAAAACTGGTCTTCACTAAGTCTCTTCTCTTTTCAAACTGTTTTCAATACTATTCTCTTAAATTTCTCAAACTATGAGCACATTTCACTATACTCCTAGATATTAAGATCTGCCCCTTTTGTGTGAGCATTGCTTAGGGACCCTTGAGCTCCCTCTGAACTTTGACACACAAGAGCTAGCCTTTCCACACTGCACTTACTCTCTCTTGGCTATGAAAATCTGGGTGTGAGCACTGCTCGGGATCCTCTGAGATCCTTAGGGAACTCTAACACACCCGAATTATGAAAGGTTGTGAAATAACAGTACATGTCATTGAGTATCTGGGAAACTTGGGCCTATTATGGAAGGCTCCCTATAGTTAACTTCTTCTTTTCCTATTTTAATTATGTAATTCATATTCGGAGGCTTGTAATAATTATTTGTAAAAACTATTCTGGGGTTGGATAGTGAAAATGGGGGAATATGCATGCTATAGTATAAGTATGGGTAGAAATTATGTTTCTAGGTTTACTTTTCTATGTGCGCAATAGTAACCATGTTTAGGAATAACATGGTATCTAAATGCCTTGCATTTAGATACCATATTACTTAGGCTTTCTTTCAGCATATCATCATGCATTTCCCTCACTTAGAAATCCTGGATTAGCGATAATAACAAAAAAAAAAAAATTGTTACTACGTGATTCTGTCAACAAGTTCTAAAAAATGCAATCCTGCCTTAGAGTAATTGTATTAACAAAGCTGTAATCATGTTTTACCACACTTACGCACTTAGATATCCTGTTAACCTATTAAAATATCGCATATGATGAAGTTGTGCACAATACTGTGATTTCATATGCATTTAGAAATCCATGCTTAGGTTATCGTGCATCATTAGACCTCATGCTATAGGATTGTACTCATTTACTACATTCAGTTAAATATACATATCAGAAACAGTCCCTGTTCTAATAAACTGACAATCAGTCTTTTTGTAAACACTTAGAATCACATGCTATTAGGATTGGTAATCTAGAACCTTTAACAAATCTGTACAATTGCTGCATGTTATTTTACACCTAGGCAAGCCTTAGGTAATCAACTACAAGAAAATAAAACAGATCTTTTTCTGTGTGACTATGTTAACTATCAGCATATTAAAAATCAGTAGGCAAGCCTGGTTAGGACTTCCTCTCTGAGTTATGTAATAAAAATTGATTCCGCTACTATCATTTAGACACCATGCTTAGGAACTGAATCTGAAACTTAATTTGTGTATGAGACATGCTTTTTATGTGCAATACATGTGGAGGAATACTTGAGCCTCTATATGCTTTACATGCTCCCCCTTACTAGCAAGTCCTACTTGTTTATTATATGTCGCCTTAGCATTTTTACCTTTAAAACCTGAGGGTATACCTATAAACTTCCCTTTTAGGATAGTAGTCTTAATTTCCTCCAGGACTAATAGGAGAGGGCCGGGTAACAACATGCAATAGAGTTCGTGACCAATACGCGCTTTAATTACCTTCACGGGGTGGGAAATGGTAGAATATGGATATGATGACCGGTGCGTTAATACCACGTGTAGCCCCTCTTTGAGGAGTGTCATACCGAGTATTGCATTGATGTGATCCATATTATTATAAACCTAGGATACCCTTTACTTTCACATGCTTAGATTGTAACTTTTCCCAAAATCAAACCCTTTTCATTAATTGTTTCCAAACATCTGTGTACTTAGACTTAAATACACTTTTATTTGAGCCTTACTTGTTTGTTTGCTAAAGTTGTACAAATTCACAAAACCTGTTTGGCCGGGAACCACACTGGTGGATCCTGAGGGGTGCCTAACACATTCCCCTAAGGATAATTTCAAGCCCTTACCCTATCTCTGGTTAACAACGTAGTTGTAAATGAACCCCTTATGTGTCCTAACGCACCTTTAAAAATCATTAGGTGGCGACTCTCAAAAAACACAAACCCCTTTCCCAAAAGGAAATAGTTGTCTTAAACAAAATGTCATGAACCCGATCTCCGCGAGGATAAAGGAGTGCGCGACAGCATGACGACTTTGCTGGGGATTATAGGCTTTTACCATTTCAAATTGCTTCGTGAATTTGTACTTTGCTTAAATGTTTGCACCCTTTCCTCTTCCCTTCTATGTGGAATTAATTGTTTATTTCCTTCAAGTACTTACACTTCCCAAAAACGAAACTGACATGTTTCTTTGTTTTCTTTTGTAACCGCTTTAAATAATAACTGTTGTATTTACCGCTTTCTTAACATGCAAATACATGACAACCTGCTTTTAATGCTTATTATTTCATAATCAACATTCATACTCCACTCATGCCAAACAAATACTATAGTAACACTTGATGAGTGGTTGCGCTCTTCCTATACTATTACCCTCTAAATTCGGAAAGGCTTATTTGCGGTATAACTAGTCGATCAGTGGTGCAGTCGACGGTTCCGTGCCTTTCCCCCTTGAGTTGTCCACTCAAGGGTACCAGTCTAAAACCCCATAGAAACCCTACTCCGTTATATTGTTGCATGCATCATGGTCAAACCTAGCCAAGCTAAAGTGTCGTCCGCACGATAGCTTTTAAGAAGGCCCTGTCCAAAGTTCATTAGGTTTCCTAAACCCAAACGGACATCATCACGTTCTGTGCATTTATTTGGAGAACTAAATGCTTCATGCTAATTGTTAATGTTAAATAGTCGAGTCTGGTGGGGGTAAGGGCCTAACCTTGTTTTCCTTGCAGAAATATGAGGTACGAAGTCCCCAGATTCGACATGGTTACCAACATCCACCTAAAATTGCTGAGTTCGTGGGAAGATCTGCATTCTAGTGACAAAACACTCGTCGAGAAGTATCTAGGTAATCTACCGTCCCTCTTGGACATCCAGCCTAATAACATGAGCTGAAGGGACTGAAGGTGGACATCTAGCCAGAGCATACTTATTGCTGGGACTTCGTGAGCTGGGGAATCTGTTCGAAGGATCCAAGAATGCCGAGTCTGGGGAAGGTCCTTCTGGGACCAAGTAGATAGGAATTTACTTTTTTGCTTTATTGATGTAATAAGGCCAATGGCCATTAATGATTTTATTTCTTGCTTATTTAGTGTCGTTTTGGGATTCGTCTATTTTTACATTAATGAAATGAGACATTTAGCATTTCAAGTTTTCCAAATCAATTTGTCGCTAGGCCTACCTCGGGCACAAAGAGGTTCCCAAATTAGGACGCACTTTACATTCCCGCACTATGTGTTTAAATACTGCAATACTTTTTTATAATCCTCACTGACTTGGATATATTTTGTTTTTGTTTCTTTTTCTTTATTATTCCCTTCCCCAAAGGTTAGTTCGTGCACTCTGGCATCATCAGCTTATCGCACAAGATCCAAGGTCCCTCCACCTACTCCCCATCCTAGTCCCCCTAAAGGCAAGAACAATGGTAAGAGTAAGATGGAAGAATCCAGCAATGCCAGGAGGGAGAACATGGTTGAACGGGTAGAGGCCACTGATGGCCAGGGTATTCGGGTCCTAAATGAGAACATGTCACCACTGGAACAGAAATTGCTGAAATTTCAAGAAAAACTTGACTAGGTTCGCAATCTGGCCAACCTGCCATTTTCCCTTAACGTCCCCGACATGAACTTCCCAAACGCTCAAAACCCTACACCTCCACAAAATATCCCAAGACAACAGAATCATCCCGCACCTCACCATCACACCACTCTGCCAAAGAACCAAACTCTCCCAACACAATGCAATACTTGCCATACCTCAAACAACACTCCACTACTTATACCAGAACCTCAGAACCCCATAAAGGACCATTTCCACGCCTATAATAATCCCATCTACGTGGAAACCGTGCCACACTCCACTCCACCTTTCCCACACACGCCCGAGTCTGATGAAAAGGACCTGCTTATCAAGAACTTGGTCGAAGAACTTAGGAAGCTGACCAACCGGGTTCAAGGTGTCGAGGGAATCAAGGGAGTCGAAGGGCTGAATTATGAAGACCTTTGCATACAACCTGATGTCGAACTGCCTGAGGGGTACAAACCTCCAAAGTTCGAGATGTTTGACGGTACTGGTGATCCGAGGATCCATCTAAGGACCTATTGTGACAAGCTGGTTGGCGTAGGAAAGGATGAAAGGATCTGCATGAATCTGTTCATGAGGAGTTTGGAAGGAGATGCATTGTCTTGGTACATCAGCCAAGATCCCAAGAAGTGGTCGAACTGGGTAAGCATGGCATCTGACTTTATGGACAAATTTAAATTCAACACAGAGAACACACCAGATGTGTTCTATATCCAGAGTTTGAAGAAGAAACTCACAGAGACATTTCGCGAGTATGCTACTCGCTGGAGGTCCGAAGCTGCTAAGGTCAGACCCGCCTTAGAAGAGGAGTAGATGAACAAGTTCTTTGTCCGGTCCCAGGACCCACAGTACTATGAACGGTTGATGATGATTGAGAACCACAAGTTCTCCGACATTATCAAATTAGGCGAGCGGATTGACGAAGGTATTAAGAGCGGTATGGTCACGAATTTTGAAGCCTTGCAAGCTACAAACAAGGCTTTACAGTCCGGTGGTGTGTCCAAGAAAAGAGACGTGAGAGCTGTAATGGTTGCACAAAGAGACAAATCCCCACTCAAATACCAAACTTATCCAACACCTCCACTCACATATCAACCAATCCCAAACTACCAAGCACCTTCACCTTCATACCAAGCTCCACCACCTACTTACCAAGCTCCACCACCCGCCTACCAATCTCCACCACCTACATATCAACCTACTTCACCCAGATACTCACAACCCGCTCATGTCCACCACACTTACAATTATCATCCATCTCATTACCAATCACCCCCTACCCGTCAAAACTTCCCTAGACCTCATCCTAATTTTGATCGCAGACCTCCAAAACAGTACACCGCCATCGCTGAACCCATTGACCAGCTGTATGAGAAGCTCAAAGCTGCTGGTTATGTCATACCTATCCCTGCTGTCACCCCTGAGAACCATTCTCAGTGGGTTAACCCAAACAAGTCTTGTGCATACCACTTCGGCATGATGGGGCACACCATCGATGAATGCCGCTCTTTGAAAGACAAGATACAGTCTCTGATTGATAACAAGATCATTGTGGCAAAAGATCCCGCTCCGAACGTTCGCAACAATCCTTTGCCAGACCATAAGGGTGGAGCTATCCACATGATCGAAATAGAAGATGATTGGGACCCCGAGGGATCAATCGGGTTGATCGCAGAAGGCGATGATCCAAAGAAACCAGCAGTCACTCTCAACCCGACCATAGTCCAGATTCAACCGTCTGAGGATGCTGAGGTAAATATGTCCATACCTCTTGAGTTTGAAGCAGCGCCACCCGCAAAGACACCAGTACCGATTGAAGTTGAGTTCGTGTCTCTGGGAAATGCACCTACACCATTTGAGGTTGCAGTCTTGGAACCCAAGGAAAATGTTCCATTTGAAGTAAGGATAGCCGCACCAATTCCAGTGGCGATGTCGACCACGCCGCCCTTATATACAAATTCTATCCCTTGGGATTACACAACCGAGGCGAGAAGGAAAGG
Source organism: Nicotiana undulata (assembly GCA_005239495.1). Taxonomy (NCBI): domain Eukaryota; kingdom Viridiplantae; phylum Streptophyta; class Magnoliopsida; order Solanales; family Solanaceae; genus Nicotiana; species Nicotiana undulata. The sequence continues at coordinate 11,508 of ML287549.1, read as the reverse complement.
CAAGATCAAGACTGAAGAAGCTGTCGCAGCGCAGGGTATGACAAGAACTAGCAGAGTCTATACCCCTGAACATCTGGCCGAATCAAGAAAGAAGGCTTCCAACCGGCCTCCCCTTATTTAGATAGACCCAGATGACCTTTGGAGGAAAGTACATGCTAAGGAGTATTCGGTCATCGACTAGTTGAACAAGACGCCAACACAAATATCCATCCTCTCTTTGCTACAGAATTCCAAGACGCACAAGAGTATTTTGTTGAAGGTGTTGAACGAAGCGTATGTGGCGAACAACATCACTAGTGGAGAAATGGCCAATATGGTGGGCCAAGTGTTGGAAAGCTACAAGATCACTTTCCATGAGGACGAGCTGCCTCCTGAAGGGCTGGGCCATAACAAAGCACTGCACATCATTGTGCAATGCGAAGATTGTTTCATCACCAGAATCCTGATCGATGGAGGATCCAGACTTAACATCTGTCCATTTATAACACTCAAGAAATTGGGTAAAAGGCTGCATGAGATAAAGGATGGGGCAATCAATGTGAAAGCTTTCGATGGATCTCAAAGGTCCACCATTGGTGAGATAAGCCTATGCCTGCAAATGGGACCAACTTGGTTCAAGGTTGACTTCCAAGTGATAGATGTGCCAGCGTCATACAGCCTGTTATTAGGGCGACCCTGGATCCATGCTGCTGGGGACGTAGCGTCAACATTACATCAGGCAGTGAAGTTCGAGTGGAACCAGCAAGAGGTGATTATTCATGGCGATGGTAGCAACCCTATTTACAATCGCCAGACTATTCCGGTGATCGAAGGAAGAAGAAAGCTGGGTGGAGAAACTTACCACCACATTGAAGGGGTCAATGCTATCGACAAGGACAAATGGTGGGATAGCAAAATTGAGAGTATACTAAACTGGAGCGGGTACGAGCCTGGAAAAGGGCTCGGCAAGAACCTCCAAGGAATCTCCAAACCTATCAAGATCAAAAGCCTTGGCACCACTTTTGGTCTGGGGTACGACTATACTTGGCAAGAGTATAACGACTGGTCGCCACCTTGGCGCGGTCCTTACTACCCTTTGGAGTAGCCAATACCACATCTAGAGCAGACCTTCCAACATGCCATCATTATTTATGGATCAGACGAAGAAGAAGAACTTGCAGCTATAAGGAACTTGTTTCTGGAGGACAATGATATGGACTGCTGCGTTATTCTCGAGGAGGAGGGGGAGGAAGGCCCTTCTATACAGGCTGTGAGCAGAGGGACATACCTCAAGAATTGGATTGTCAGGACAACCAAAGCCCGACGAGCCTCGGGATAGCAAGGCTAAAACAAGCACTATCCATTGTTTTTCTCACAAAATGATTTTCTTTTTCGCATTTTAATTCCTGCAACAAGATCTTCAAATGTTCAAAACAATTATTCAATTTATCAAAAGCATTTTCAACTTTTCTTATAAAATCAATATTTATTGCTATCATTTATCTCTCGTTACTTTACCTATACAACACTGCTATTACTTGTCTTGATGAACCAATGACTGTGACATGCAACGAGACAACGCAACAAACAGACGTCGATTCGGAAGAAGCTGACATACCTAAAGAGATTGTCAAGGAAGTTGAAAACTTTGAGAACAGACCTAAGTCCAACCTGGACGAGACTGAAGTTATCAACCTGGGAGATTCAGAAAACGTCAAGGAGACCCGCATCAACATTCATTTGTCACCGTAAGGAAAGAAAGAATACACAGAGTTTCTAAAATAATATGAGGATATATTTGCATGGTCGTATGATGACATGACTGGTCTAAGTATGTCTATTGTGGCTCACAAATTTCCAACCAATCCAATGTGTCCGCCGGTAAAACAAAAGCTCAAAAAGTTCAAACTCGACATGAGTTTGAAAATCAAGGAAGAAGTTACCAAACAGATCAATGCCAAGGTTCTCAGGGTAGTTGAGTACCCGACGTGGTTAGCCAACATTGTACCTGTGCCAAAGAAAGATGGGAAGGTTAGAGTCTGTGTCGACTACCGGGATCTCAACCGGGCCAGTCCAAAAGATGACTTCCCCTTGCCTAACATACACATCCTGATTGACAATTGCGCCAAGCATGAGCTACAATCATTCATGGATTGCTTCACTGGTTATCATCAAATCTGGATGGATGAAGAAGACGCTGAGAAAATGGATTTCATTATGCCATGGGGAGTATACTGCTACAAGATGATGCCGTTCGGCCTGAAGAATGCAGGGGCCACCTATATGAGGGCTATGAACACTATCTTTCACGATATGATACACAAGGAGATTGAGGTATATGTGGATGATGTTATTATCAAATCAAAGAAAGCCACTGATCACATAACAGACTTGAGGAAGTTTTTCAATAGGTTGCGGACATACAATCTGAAGCTGAATCCCGCGAAGTGTGCATTCGGGGTTCCTGTCGGTAAGCTGCTCGGGTTCATTGTCAGCCACCGAGGGATAGAGCTGGATCCGTCAAAGGTCAAAGCCATTCAAGAATTACCACCGCCAAGGAACAAGAAAGATGTGATGAGTTTCTTGGGACGACTTAACTACATCAGCCGGTTCATAGTACAATCTACAGTTATATGTGAGCCGATCTTCAAAATGTTAAAGAAGGACGTTGCGACCAAATGAACCAATGATTGTCAAAGGTCTTTCGACAGAATTAAGGAATACCTGTCAACACCACCAGTCCTAGTACCGCCTGCGCCAGGTAGACCTTTGCTCCACTACCTTGCATTGTTAGAGGGAGCCTTCGGCTACGTTCTGGGGCAGCATGATGAAACGGGGAGAAAAGAGCAGACAATTTACTATCTCAGCAAGAAGTTCACTCCGTATGAGGCTCGGTATTCTCTTCTGGAACGCACCTGTTGTGCTTTGACTTGGGTCGCTCAAAAGCTAAGGCACTTTTTTTGTGCCTACTCAACATATCTCATATCAAGGATGGATCCATTAAAGTACATCTTTCAGAAGCCCATGCCCACGGGTAAGATAGCCAAGTGGAAAATCCTGCTGAGTGAGTTCGACATTATCTATGTAACTCAAAAAGCGGTCAAGGGACAGGCACTTGCAGACCACCTCGCTGAGAACCATGTGGACGGAGAATACGAACCCCTAAAAACGTATTTCCCCGATAAGGAGGTATCATTAATAGGAGAAGACATTGAAGAATCCTATGACAGTTGGAGGATGTTCTTCGACGGAGCAACAAACTTCAAAGGAGTTGGCATTTGAGCAGTCTTAATATCAGAAACCGGCCTACATTATCCGGTATCTGCCAAGCTCAGGTTCCCCTGCACCAACAATATGGCAGAGTATGAAGCATGTATCTTAGGGCTCAACATGGCCATTGACATGAACGTCCAGGAGCTGTTAGTGATTGGTGACTCAGATTTGCTGGTACATCAGGTACAAGGAGAGTGGGCAACCAAGAATTCCAAGATACTGCCGTATCTGCACCACATGCAGGAATTAAGGAAGAGGTTCACGAAGACAGAATTTTGGCATGTTCCCAGAATTCAAAATGAGTTCGTCGATGCATTGGCTACTTTGTCCTCAATGATCCATCACCCGTACAAGAACTTCATTGATCCTATTCCAGCAAATATCCATAATCAGCCGGCTTACTATGCCCATATTGAGCATTGCTTAGGGACCCTTGAGCTCCCTCTAAACTTTGACACACAAGCGCTAGCCTTTCCACACTGCACTTACTCTCTCTTGGCTATGAAAATCTGGGTGTGAGCACTGCCCGGGATCCTCTGAGATCCTTAGGGAACTCTAACATACCCGGATTATGAAAGGTTGTGAAATAACAGTACATGGCATTGAGGATCTGGGAACTTGGGCCTATTTTGGAAGGCTCCCTATAGTTAACTTCTTCTTTTCATATTTTAATTATGTAATTCATATTCAGAGGCTTGTAATAATTATTTGTAAAAACTATTCTGGGGTTGGATAGTGAAAATGGGGGAATATGCATGCTATAGTATAAGTATGGGTAGAAATCATGTTTCTAGGTTTACTTTTCTATGTGCGCAATAGTAACCATGTTTAGGAATAACATGGTATCTAAATGCCTTGCATTGAGATACCATATTACTTAGGCTTTATTTCAGCATATCATCATGCATTGCCCTCACTTAGAAATCCTGGATTAGCGATAATAACAAAAAAAAAAATTGTTACTATGTGATTCTGTCAAGAAGTTCTAAAAAATGCAATCCTGCCTTAGAGTAATTGTATTAACAAAGCTGTAATCATGTTTTACCATACTTACACACTTAGATATCCTGTTAACTTATTAAAATATCGCCTATGCTGAAGTTGTGCACAATACTGTGATTTCATATGCATTTAGAAATCCATGCTTAGGTTATCATGCATCATTAGACCTCATGCTATAGGATTGTACTCGTTTACTACATTCAGTTAAATATACATATCAGAAACAGTCCATGTTCTAATAAACTGGCAATCAGTCTTTTTGTAAACACTTAGAATCACATGCTATTAGGATTGGTTATCTGGAACCCTTAACAAATCTGTACAACTGCTGCATGTTATTTTACACCTAGGCAAGCCTTAGGTAATCAACTACAAGAAAATAAAACCAGATCTTTTTCTGTGTGACTATGTTAACTATCAGCATATTAAAAATCAGTAGGCAAGCCTGGTTAGGACTTCCTCTCTGAGTTATGTAATAAAAGTTGATTCCGCTACTATCATTTAGACACCATGCTTAGGAACTGAATCTGGACATTAATTTGTGTATGAGACATGCTGTTTATGTGCAATACATGTGGAGTAATACTTGAGCCTCTATATGCTTTACATGCTCCCCCTTACTTGCAAGTCCTACTTGTTTATTATATGTCGCCTTAGCATTTTTACCTTTAAAACCTGAGGGTATACCTAGAAACTTCCCTTTTAGAATAGTACTCTTAATTTCCTCCAGGACTAATAGGAGAGGGTCGGGTAACAGCATACAATAGAGTTCGTGACCAATACGCGCTTTAATTACCTTCACGGGGTGGGAAAGGGTAGAATATGGATATGATGACCGGTGCGTTAATACCACGTGTAGCCCCTCTTTGAGGAGTGTCATATCGGGTATTGCATTGATGTGATCCATATTATTATAAACCTTGGATACCCTTTACTTTCACATGCTTAGATTGTAACTTTTTCCAAAATCAAACCCTTTTCATTAATTGTTTCCAAACATCTGTGTACTTAGACTTAAATCCCCTCTTATTTGAGCCCTACTTGTTTGTTTGCTAAAGTTGTACAAATTCACAAAACCTGTTTGGCCGGGCACCACACTGGTGGATCCTGAGGGGTGCCTAACACCTTCCCCTAAGGATAATTTCAAGCCCTTACCCTATCTCTGGTTAACAACGTAGTTGTAAATGAACCCCTTTGGCGTCTTAACGCACCTTTAAAAATAGTTAGGTGGCGACTCTCAAAAAACACAAACCCCTTTCCCAAAAGGAAAGAATTGTCTTAACCAAAATGTCATGAACCCGATCTCCGCGAGGAAAAAGGGGGCGCGACAGACCCGGTGGACACTGATCGAGGGAGTATCCTTCAGTCCACAGGCGACACTGAGGTAGTCCTGCATGCATCCGCAGGCCTTGGCGTCACCTCCTATCTATTTCCTTTTCTCTGTCTTTTCCTTTATATTTCTGAGGCAGTTGTAAATGTTTATTCAGACCTTATGTTTTTAGTAATCTTAGACAGTCCGTGAATGTTGTGATACCAGTTCTGGGGGGTTTTATAAAGGTTTTGTAATATTAATTACTTAAGTTATTGGATTTCATAGTTTCCGTACTTTTTATTCATATTTGTTCTCGTTATCGCTTTCATTTCGAATGCCTAATAATAAGGAATGAGTACATTGACTGGAACATTGGCTTGTCTAGCGGGTTCAACGTTAGACGCCATCACGGTCTCGGCGGTGGGATTCCGGGTCGTGACAGAGGCTTTGCACTAGCTATGCAAGTATGGTGGTATGAGTGTTGCTCTACCGTCAACACTGATATAGCTACAAGGGTTGCTAATTCGATCCCTCGAATTGTTAGCTGGTCAGTTAGTAAAGACAAGATATGGTCATATGCAATTGAAGATAGAATGATCAAACCATCATAGATCAAGGTAAATGGTTTTCACTTCAACGCAGACAATCTAATATAAATTATCTACACATTTTATACATATTATGTCTAAGTCACTCATATTTTATTTTTTCACTTAGTTCACCAACATAATTGAAGCACCAAAAGAGCTTTCAAGAATGAATTTGCCAGATAAAGTTGAATACATCCTTGAAGAAGTTGAAACAAAGTCCAAGCATACGATAGATGCTCCATCTCCATCCGCACATAAGCAGGCAATTGGAATTATATGACTAGAAAGATATTGTGAAACAAATAAAAATAATTAGGAAAATATGTTGATAAGGTAACATATATACATAATCCTAGGTGGTTTCTTTAATTTATGTTATACAAGTTATTTCGTTAACTCTTTCTATTTTAATATGTAAGTTGCTTCAGATCTTGAAACTTTCAAGAAAGAGGTTTTTGAAGAACTAGGTAGCATTCAATTGCTACTCAATGATTCAATCAAGGCTGTTTTACAGGCGATAAACATTCAAAAGGATAACATTGATGCTAATGTTTCATTTGAAATATTTTCATTTTAGATAACCTTTTTTACCATGTCTAAGTTTATATTATCATTCATAAAGTATATAGTTGTGATGACCCAAGGGGTCATTTTATAAAATTAGACTCCGTTCCATGCTTAAAATCCATAAAAAGACCAAAATTAAATACCTCGATTTGTGTGCGCAGTTCGAGCGTGAAACCGGAAAGCTTTTATGTGAAAATGTGAGAAATGGTAATTTTTAGAATTTAAATTTGGTCAACATTTTGAGTAAACATACCCGGATCTGTGTTCCGATGATCCCGGGAGGTCCGCAGTAAAATATGGGACTCGGGCGTATGCCCGGAAATGAATTCCAAGGTCCCAAGCCTTAGAAATAAATTTTTGAAAGAAATTGTTTTGCTGAAATTAAAGAAAAAAAATAACGCTAAAAATCATTGATATCGGGTCCGTATTTTTGTTTCGGAGCCCGGAACAACATTGTTATGAGATTTAGGGGTTAACTGTGAAATTTGGTGAAAAATGAAGTTCGTTTGACGTGATTCGGACATCCGGTTGAGAAATTATGAACTTAAGAGTTTTTATTGAAAATGATGAGTTTTGAGGTTTAATTCATAGATTTACATGTTATTTTCATGATTTTATCGCACGAGCAAGTCCGTATGATATTTTTAGACTTGCGTGCATGATTTGTTTGGAGCCCCGGGGGCTCGGGTGAGTTTCGGGTAGGCCACGAGATGTTTTTGCACTTAAATGAACTGCTGGTTTTTATTTTTCTGGTGTCCAGGTATTTGTTCTCTGCGATCGCATAGGAAAGTCCGCGATTGCATCGAGTAAAATTTAGAAGGCTTGTTTGGAACCATGTGCGATCGCATGGCTTTATCCGCAATCGTACAGTGCAAGCTCAGGGTCCCCAAATTGTACTGTGCGATTGCACTCTTTCTCCCGCGATAGCACAACCTTAATTTTTCCTTACCCTGTGCGATTGCACTCTTTCTCCCGCGATAGAACATCCTTAATTTTTCCTTACCCTGTGCGATTTCACTCTTTCTCCCGCGATAGCACAACTTTAATTTTTCCTTACCCTGTGCGATTGCACTCTTTCTCCCGCGATCGCACAACTTTAATTTTCCCTTACCCTGTGCGATCACACCTCTTTATCCGCGATCGCACAGTTGCCCAGCCCAGCTATTATAAATACCTGTTTAAGAACGGACATAACACTTTCTTCTCCAATTTTTCGAAGTTCTAGCCCTAAAAACGAGTTTTTTTCAGCAATCTTCATCCCCAATTCATAGGTAATCAATTCCAAACCTTGTTCTTTCAATTCCTTACTATATTGCATTACTTTTTAAGGAAAAATAAAGAATTTTCATGGTAAAAATCTAGGTTTTGGGTAGAATTAAGGAGTTTTGTAAAAATCGAATTTTTATATCAAATTAAGCTCAGATTTTAAAACTAATAGCATATTTGGGTTCGTGGGTGAATGGGTAAACGTAATTTGGTGTCACGACCCCAAATCCTAACAGGCCCTGATGGCGCCTATCGTGGAACTAGGCTAGCCAACCATCACATTACTACGCACTTGCTCTCATTTAANGTATTAGCGTTAACCTAACAACTCTAAACATCCTCCCAGAATTGGAGTCAATAGTCATGAGCATCTAAGAATAAATAAATCTAACTCTGCTAAAACTATAATATATGTCTCTGAATCAAATACTAAAGCGAAATAGGGAAGGGAAAGGGAGAAGCTGTTGACGCTGGACAGCTACCTCGAAATCCCGTGAATGTTGCTATCGAACCTGCGTCAGCTACTGCTGCGAGCTAGTACCTAGATCTGTGTACAGAGGCACAAGGAGTCTTTATGAGTACGCCAACTCAGTAGTAATGAAAATAAATCACAGTCTGAGTAATATAAACACACAGAACATGTACACAATTCCAAAAACCAGTAAAACACCAAGTCACCACGCAGTATTCATCAAATAATAAGTTTAGAAAACTAGTTTCCAGAAATCCTTTAAAAACAAGTACAATATCAGTATATCTCAGTAAAAATCTTCATAAAACTGCCCCTCGGGCCATAATCATTTCTCGTAAGAATTTCTTTCAGTATCAGCCCATCAGGCAACCTCACAATCACTCTGCCCATCAGGCAACCTCACAATCACTCTTCCCATCAGGCAACCTCACAATCACTCTGCCCATCAGGCATCCTCACAATCACTCTGTCCATCAGGCATCCTCACAATCACTCTGCCCATCAGGCATCACTCAATCGGTACCGGTGCTCCATGGGGGTGTACTACAGACTCCGGAGGGGCTCCTACAGCCCAAGCGCTATAATAAGCCACAACATGGCATAAATCACACACAATATAGGCTCGCAACATCACTCATATCATATCATCCTCACAATATAGGCCAGCAACCTCACTCAGTCAGACACTCTCAATTTGCCCTTCAGGCCATAATATACCAGGTTCTCGACCCAAAAACAATGTTTCATCTTCAAGAAGTAGTATCAAATACTCTGAGTGTCAAAACAATTTCACAGAAAATACTGAGTGAAAAAACATAACATACCAGTGAGAAAAATAGTAAAACATCCCCCAAGGGGTAAACAGATCGGCACTAGGCCCCAAACATGGCTTACAACCCAAAACATATCAAGTATATATAGTACTATTGGAAATAAGCTTTAAAAGCCGTTTCGCGACTCAATAGTCGCCTAAGTAATGAATGTATCTCCAAAGTTTCAACCTTTGCATTTCAAAACCGGTGAAAGGGTGCATAGTCCGGGGTTCCATACCCTCAGGACAGGATTTAAAGACATTACTTACGTCAAAACTAGCCCGAAATTATTCCGCGATGCGCTTGCCTCTCAAATCAACCTCCGAAGGCTCCAAATCTACCACGTTTAGATTTTTATCATCAATATATGCTTAAGGAATGAATTCCAATCGAAAGATATCAAATTTAACTCAAAAATCTGAAACCGGTAAAAACCCGACCCCCGAGCCCGCATCCCGAAACTCAGAAAGTTTTATACCAAAATGTTCTTCGTCCTCTCACGAGTCCGTACATATAAAGAACACCAAAATCAGAGTTTGTTTGACCCCTCAAATCGACCCCTAAAGTTATCATAATCTCAAGCCCTAAAACCCAATTTTTCTACTGTTTTTCCATGAATTTACACTGGTTTTATGCTCTATAATAATCCGTAATCGAGTTTTAATGACTAGAGCACTTACCTCTATGAAGAACAAGAATGTTTCTCTTCAAAATCGCCCCCAAGAACTCTTTGTCGTACAACAATGGTGAAAAAGAGGGTTTAAGTCGCGGAAGGGTTATTTAAATATGCCCAGTTATTTTACTCTCCGCGATCGCGGTCAAACACACGCGATCGCACAGTACAAATTTTCCCCCTTCTCCGCGATCGCAGGTCCCCTCATGCGATCGCACAATGTATTTTTTTCGGACAGCCCCACGCGCCCAAATTACCTTGTGCGATCGCACCCTCACCTACGCGATCGCACTACTTTATTTCCTTCTACTCTGTGATTGCATCTCTACACCTGCGATCGCACATATCATTTTTCACCTGCCCCAAATTAACTCTCTGCGATCGCATTACTTCCCCCGCGATCGCAGTGAAGGAAATTGTTGTGCACAAAAACCAGAAAACCAGCTATGTATTCAAGTCCAAATGAGTCCGTTAATCACCCGAAATAAATCTCGAGCCCCTCGGGATCCCAACCAAACATACCAACACCTCACATATGATCATTCAAACTTAGTTGCACTCTCAAAACACCAAAACTAACATCAAAACACCAAATTTACATCGAATTCAAGCCTAAGAACTTTGATATTTCTAAAATCCACCAACGATACCGAAACTATTCAAAACAACTCCGATTGACCTGAAATTATGTAGACACGTCCAAAATGACATTACGAACCTGTTCCAATTGTTGGAATTCCATTCCGACCCCGATAGCCTATTTTCCACTGCCGACCGGAAATCACCAAAACTAACTTTCGCCAATTCAAGCCTAATTCTACACCGGACATCACAAAAATATTCTGAACATACTCTTAAGTCCCAAATCACCTAACGAAGCTATTCGAACCATGAAACCTGCATTCCGAGGTCATTTACCAATAAGTCAACTCTTAGTTGACTTTTTCCAACTTCAAGGCTATTTTTAAAGACTAAGCGGCTAAATTCTCATTATAATCACTTCAATTTCAAGCCTACCAACTCTAACACATCAATAACAGTATAACCAATCTATAACAAGGCAATAACAGTAATAATAATGCAAATTCTACGGAACGACCGACCGGGTCGTTACATTCTCCCCCACTTAAACACACGTTCGTCCTCGAACGTTTCTAGAGTTGTTCCAAACACCACCAAAATGATGTACAAACCTACCATGCACATATTCAAAGGTGATCCCACATCACTCTACCCCATATAGGTCTAATAACACAACATAACTGAAATTTCATTATCAAATCCTGACCCATAAACCTTAAAGTCGAGTTTCCACTTCCGAAATAATTTACAAGTTCCAATCCTCAGAACTATAAATTGAATAAGTCTGAGCACACTGTACCAGTCATATCCGTAACCCAAGATGAAATCACATAATATACCACGTGGCTCAACCACTCATAGCGATAACTCCTAACCACAATAGTTGTCCAAACAACTCAATATCGGTACATACCCTATTATCAAACCATGCCTCGCTCTAACACTTTCATATACTGCCAATGATGAAAGGAACACGCAGG